>OMNV01005931.1:81946-93234 GCA_900303265.1 Brotula barbata
GTAGGAGTGTAACGAAAGCCTACTTTACACACCATAGTACGTAGTCAATATATAAATATATACAGTACTGTGTAAAAGTCTTGTTCCACCCCTATCAAACCTGATGTAAAGGACCTCTTTCATTCTGACAGTAAATAGTGATGAAAGTCGGACAAATCCAGATGTTATCAATGACATTCATTAGGGCTCCATTCCATTTAGGTTGAAGAGAGCCTGGTTCAAAGGGGGGTCCCACTAAATCCTTGACATGTTGGGGCAATGTTGCTTAGGTGGTAGGGTGATCACCTAGTGATTGAAGGGTCGCCAGTTCAATCCCTGGCTCCTCCACGTCAAAGGTCCATGAGTAAGACCCTAACCCCAAATTGCTCCTGACGAGCAAGTGGGAATGTTAGGCAAACACTGTGCTTTGGATAAAAGCGCTATAGAAATGCAGTCCATCAACTTTAGCCGTTAGCTTTAGCTGTTCTTTTCTGATTTTTGACTGTTTTTAATACTGCATACACATTTCCTGTATTTTCTGGTTGTATTCTAATAAAGAGATAGATAACATTGATAAAACAACAAATCTAATGGTGGCCTAAGACTTTTGCACCGTACTGTGCATATGCAGTATATCGCTATTGGAATGTTTTTATTCTCTAATATTAGTAAAGGCGTCTGTATTGGCACACCAACGGTCCAGTATCATTAAGCCCCAGTAAACAGTGCTGGCTGTGTAAAGGTCTGACTCTGTTGTGTCCTGTTTGGCTCTTACTGTAGGTATTCGGATGCTGGATGGTGACGTGACTGATATCGTGGAGGCCAAGTCCCTGGGAATCAGACCAGACTACATCGATATCTACAGTGCCAGCTGGGGACCGAGCGATAACGGCAAGACAGTGGATGGACCGGGACCGCTAACGAGGCACGCCTTTGAGCATGGCGTCAAGAAGGTTCCAGCACTTACACAAGTTATTTTCTTTTTCTCTCAGGGCCAAGATTACAATTTAATAGACAAAGAAATTTTGAGGTTTCATTTAAAAAGAGTAGTCTTTACTGGAATGTATCGGCGTATGCACGGTTCCTGCCAGTAACGCTGCAGAGGGTAAGAAGAGTAAAACAGGTCCATGTCAAAGAGGTCGTCAGTATGTTGTGGTGATTATACAATAGAATTATTTATTGCTTCTATATAGGGAATATATACAAGGAAAATAACTTAATTAAAAAATAGCATTTTGAATTACAGTTGCAGTATTGAACTGAAAAATCATAGTTAGATTATTTTTACAAATTGCACAGGCTTCATTTCTCTTTTAATTGTCAATAAGCTGTCAATAAGCCCGGTAGATGGTCCCCAACCACTAAATATTACATTTAGAAGGTGCATAGGCTGCAATTAATTCAATCTGAAAAGATTTGCATCGTTTATTTATTGCAAAACTTTTTTGTTGTTTTTTTTACACATTCTACAGATATCATCCGATCCTGCCCAAATATCTTAAATTAGTGACAATGAGCCTTAAAATACATTTACTTATTTACTTTTGTCATTTATCAATAAACTCGCCTTGCAATTTTAAATTTTGTACAGTATATAAACTAACGGGGGTGGCCTAAGACAATTATTGCCCTATACATGCTTTGTACAACACCAATTCCAAGTTTTAAGGTACTTACATAAACAAATTGTCACCATCATCAACCAGGATGATTCTGTATCAATATGTAGATCCACATATAATCAAATATTTTGATTAATAACGACAATTCTAGTCCCAAATGAATCATTCAAATCATTCCCTCATAACACCAAAATAATTCATCTTTCAGAGATGTGTGTATTTATTTTATGTCACAAAGGGACGGAAAGGCCTGGGATCCATTTTTGTGTGGGCGTCAGGTAACGGTGGTCTGCAGGGGGATCACTGTTCCTGTGACGGTTACTGCAGCAGCATCTACACCATCTGTGTCTCCAGCACCACAGAGAACGGAAACAAGCCCTGGTACCTGGAAGCCTGCAGCTCCACCATGGCCACAACCTACAGCAGTGGAGAGTTTTACGAGCGGAAGATAGTGAGTACAGTGGGTGGTGTGACAGGACCTCTCAGGGGCCTCACTGAGGAATGTGGACCGTACCCCACAGTCAGTAGTCAGCCGGGCAGCTTTACAAAGTTCTCGTTAATGATGTGTGTATTAAGGTTTTTCGGATGTGTGTGCGTCTGTTCTGATAATGTACACACATAACTAGCTAACCTCCCCAACACACGCTCGTAACAAATGAAGATCCACTGCGAGAGTCCACACTCAGATTATCTGAACATTATAACACGCAGTCTGCTGTGCAAACCAGCGAATCTGAACATGGAAGTTAATGACCAGACATGAGATAAGCCTGGAAAAATGCAAGATATAATTCCTGTTTCTTAGCTATTCTGGGAGCTCGTTACCTCCCTCGGGGCTCCCCCAGAACTCCTGATCTTAAAATAGAATGCATGTATTAATAGCAACGCATGGAGTCTGATCACAGTCACGGTCTTCCTGCAGACAATCAATAAGCGCGTGTGAATGTGTTTCCTCTCAGGTGACCACCGACCTGCGGCAGCGCTGCACCGACGCTCACACTGGGACGTCCGTGTCTGCTCCCATCATGGCTGGGATCATTGCTCTCGCTCTGGAGGCCAAGTGTGTTGCTTTTACACGGACGTGATGGTCTCATTACTCTCCCTCCTCTCCTCCCTCACCATCTGGCCTTTGTCTGTACTTGCATGTTTACTGACATCTAACCCGAACCACTCTTATTTAGACGTTGCTTCACTGTGCGAAGTGTGGGCAGTTTACAAAGTTGACTCTCTATAACATACAGTGAAGCATGCTGGGACCTTCAGATTATTCTCGCACTCTAAAAATAAACGATCACGACTGTCATAATCTGTGATGAGGGTACGTTTTGGGCCATTTCACTGGGCCAATGGTCAGCGGTAGGCAATTGTGGCACAATTTGCAGGACAGAATTCTCAGCTGTGTCTCTCTCCTCTGTTGGGATTGGGAAGGTCCTCTTGTCTCAGCCTGGCATCCTGGTACTGTGTCCATATAGCGTATGTTTGATCACCCTGACCTTCCCACGTCGACTTCTGTATCCACGTGAAGCAGCAGTCTGCTGCCCGTCAGCTCATGGTGTCTGTTACCGTGACCCGCAAAGTGGAGTCTGCTGGCTCTGATATTAGAGCTCAACCTGGGAAGATCTCTTTACAGTTGCTTATTTTAGGGACACACTGCTCTTCTAGACAGAGGGAGAGAGAGACATCTACACACGGGCAATCTGTACTTTGATGTCATTCCCCTTTTTATTCACCCACAAACCCTCTCACTCTCTAAAACCTGATACTTCATCCTAGACTGATGCCCTAATTCAGAGTTTTCTCCTCTATGCATTCAAACCTGGTCCTATTTTTCCACATTGCACAGTGGTCTGGTCTTGACATTGTCAAAGTCTCGTTCTGTGACCATCCTTTGAGGCACTCTTCTTCTCCTCCTTTTGCACATGACGAACCCACAGTCTCCATCCTTTCCCTTGTTGAAGTGCATTACCTGGCACGATGACTCACACCATAGTTACAGTGAGTCCCCCTGCAGAATCCTGCTGAGATCTTTAACTCCTCATCTTGTCCTCCCGTCTCATATGCCCTGGTAGATGAATGTGATGACTAATATACTGCATATATAATTCCTTTGTATGTGGATCATTCTACCTCAGGGACTGAGTGGAATGCCAATAAGTATCACAATCTAAAGTTTCAGCCCCTGAATTATCTTCCTCAAAGCAAGGACTTGACCAACTGCTGTCTTCTGGAGGATCCAGCATGGGTCTCATCCTGTTCAGAATCACCCTGTTGAAGGTCTTCAGGACCATGCGCCTTAGAGTAATCCCTCCGCAGTTACCTGATTTTTCACTTCCAGTGATATTTGTAATACAAAATAGATATTATTAACACGTTATTATCTATATATGAATCAAAGACATAAAATCGACACAAGCACATAAAACAAACAGCAGAAAAGAAGGTACTGTTAATACATAAAAGGGCGCTACAAAAGTATAATAATAAAAACCAATAATAATAATTATAATTAAAAACCAATAATAATAAAGAATATTTATATTAAAAGTTAAAGTAAAGCATTAACTTTTTTATGGTTTAAAATGATTATGGCACGTCCCAAATACACATTTAGCTGCATTATTTTCTCTGTAGCGCCTCAAAGAGCTCAAATACTCTCACTTCCCAGTGATTTTGCTCCTACAACGTTAAGTATGCAGTTGAAGTTACCAAACACTTAATTTGGTGCTGCTGCTGCAGCTAAATAATTTGAAATACTAAATAATGAATGAAAAAAGAACCAAAGCTCATGTGTGTGTTCTCTGCAGCATCCTGCTCACATGGAGAGATGTGCAGCATCTTCTGGTGAAGACTTCCAGACCAGCACACCTGAAGGCTGATGACTGGATGACCAATGCTGCCCACTTCACAGGCATGATGTCACATTCTAAGACTAACACACACTTACACACATACTTAGACCGGCTGAGTGAAGGAGACCTGAAAAGATGAATGTAGTGTTAATGTCTTAATTTCTTCAACAACAAAAAAAAAATGAAAATATAATACAATAATAATATATAATGGTAAGGCAGGATCATATTTACATGAAGGCTAAGATTAAAGAAAAAGAAAAACTTTACAGATAAGAAAAATACCACAAAGTCAATACACAGATCGATGATGTGAAACGAAGCGAGCCCTGATTGGTCATCTTTAATATGATGATCATAACCGTGAGACAGCCATGTGTGACATCACTAGTGAATAGTCTTTTGTTTTGTTTTATTTTGTGTTTATTATTTTTTTTTCAGTGTTTATTTTGTAATAAGACTATAGATGAAGAAGTTATATTTTTGCGAATGATCCTTATATTAGTACTTCATCTTTATTTTAAGTGACGTTGACCCAAAATGTATTGTATTTTTCTCGCCTGTATCAGAGATGACCACTAGGTGTCACTGGTGCACTTTGTGAAGACCATGTATTGAGATACGGCGCTGTATTGTATTTTCCATTTATGAATAATTAGTTAATTCAGTATGATAATTCCTCCGTTAAATGTGTACCACGAGTACAACTTCAAGTCTTGTTTCCAAGTGTGTAACAAAGACAGCAACATGAATAAGAATACTACTCTAATGCATGAATAAATCCATTATTTGTCCTCACTGGTCCCTCGGTGACCCTCGGTGTGTGTGTGATGTCTTCCCTCTCAGTCAGTCACCTGTATGGATTTGGGCTGGTGGATGCAGAGGCCATGGTGATGGAGGCTGAGACCTGGAGGAGGGTTCCTCCTCAACACACCTGTGCACAAATGGCTGAGCGATCCGCTAGGTGACAGTACTGAATATGTACCTGTCTGTCTGTCCGTCTGTCTGTCTGTCTGTCTGTCTGTCTGTCTGTCTGTCTGTCTGTCTGTCTGTCGAGCTGACAACCTGAACCTAAAACAATAATTACATTGATATAAAATCAATCATTTGTAAAATTAATGAAATGGTGCTGTTCGCAAAACATAAAACAAACATTACGGTATGATTTCACTATCTTGAGCCCTTAACTAAATATTTAGGCTGTAATGAGAGAAAAGGCCATGGTGGCCTGCCATGACATCATGGAATCAAACAAGTATCTAATCAATTATAGAAACTTTTACACTGACCTGCTTCACATTTAGATGAGACATCTACAGAAATAGAATAGACACATTGGTCTTTTGTCCTTATGGTAAATGATAATCATTAATAATTAATAATTATTCTGGCAATGATCAAATCTTCTCACTATGCTGATTGTCTTTCCAGGTACATCGACATTGGCCGAAGTGTGAACAGCAGCATGATCACCTCTGGGTGCTCCCAACATGCTGATCAGTATGTGGCCTACTTGGAGCACGTGGTGGTCAAGGTCCTGATAGCTCACCCCCGACGAGGAGACCTGGAGATCAGCCTCATCTCTCCGTCTGGGACGCGATCACAACTGCTGGCCAAGAGGTAGAAGCTGCACACACTGAGCCGTACGACAGCTAGAGACCCTGTTACTTATTTCATTTGGAGTCATTTGGTCCTCCTCAGATACTTTTACAACATTACAGCCTTTCCAGTAACATTTCCCCTCCCCAATCAGCTGTAGGTTGCAGATACAGTTACAACATCCACAAATACTGCACAACAGCATGCATGACTTCTGCAAACCAGCATTATTGTTTATTGTTTACTCTGTGATGTTAAAATTGCACAAATACTATTCTCGGTATGTCACAATTCAATAATTTCTAACAGAATTGCTCATTTGATTTTTTTTGGTAGATTTCATTTTCAGACACAGAAATCTGTGTCTCCTAGTTTACAAAACACTATCTCAGTAATGTTTACAATCCAGGAATGTTTACAATCCAGGAATGTTTACAATCCAGTAATGTTTACATTCCAGTATTCTCTAAAATTCGGTAATCTCTACAGTTCCTTAATGTTTGTTCCCTTGTTCTAAACAAAGACTGTTGATCCCTCTGAAAGGTTTTTGTGCTCTAATCTCTGACCTTTTATTTTGTTCCTCATCATTTTGGCTCACTCCTCAGGCCGTTTGACAGTTCCAACAGGGGTTTTACCAACTGGGACCTCATGTCGGTTCACTTCTGGGGTGAGAGAGCAGAGGGCACGTGGACTATGGAGATCACTGACTCGCCATCCAAGCAGCGCAGCCCTGGAGTGTTGGGTGAGGCTCACAATATTACAAAACCCAAATATGAATTTCTAATTTATGAAAAAGTGTAGTCCAAGGTTGAGACGGTATGGCTTTGACCTGAAGATCATAATCGATGTGATCTCGTTTGCATTGTGATTAGATTCCTGCACCTATCCAGGTTTAAATACAATCCACATTCATGATTGGTTTCATTTAGGATGTTGTGGCTTTGTGGGTAGGGAGATGGCCTAGTGATCAAAGGGTTGCTGGTTCAGTCCTCTGTGTCGAAGGTCCCTGAGCAAGATCCCTAAATTGTTCCCGACAAGCAAGTGGGCCTTACATGGTTGTACATGGGCAGTGAATGTATGTATAAATGGATGAATGTGAGGCAAACATTGTAAAGTGCTTTGGAGAACAGCATTATAGAAATGCAGTCCATTTACCACCAGTTTTCCTTTATTCATTTATTCTGGGTCAGGTGACTCCCACCCCTTCGTTTGTACCAGCTCCTATTTCCCCATTTTTGATTGTGAGATCAATATCAATCAATCCTAATCAATTTGCCAATTAGCATGGGAGGTTTTTCTAGGACAGCTGTCAGAGTTGAAGAAACATTTTACAGCGGCACCAGTATCAAACAATGGCTCACAGTCTGCTGCGGCACTTGATCTGCAACATCAGAGGTAAAAACTTACAGGCAGATATTAGACAGGAACACTGAACTATCACCACCAACATGGTTACAGGAGATCAGGAACTTAACCATGTCCATTGTTATGAGACAGTAATCTGTGAAATAACATCACAGGGACAGAGGGAACAAGCCTAAAAATATTCCATATGATGTATAGAATGTAATGTTTATACTCACCGTATGAAAGAATAGGAAGATGTATGACCTGACGGCAGAAAGTGTACTATTATATATTAATGCTAGTACTGCTAATACTACTACTACTAATTATAACAATAATACTAATAATAGAATGTTTTATGGCTGTCCAGAGAAAGCCGTTTATGTCAGTAATCTTCTCCCGGTTGTAAAAGATAGCAAGAAATTATTTTCTCAGCTCTAAATTTTGTCCAGCAGGTCAGTTAAGGTATGAAAGTAAATTTCATTTGATGAAATATTACATAAATACATGTGAGTCTAAAAATTGATCAAATTTTTGGCACAGGCAGTCTGAAGGACTGGACCCTGATCCTTTATGGCACCTCAGAGCACCCTTACCGGCGCCCCGATGCAGGGACATTGGAGAACCCAAACCCAGAAAAGTTACCAGAAGACACAGACCAAACGGAGGAAGAGGAGTACAACGGTGAGATTATTATAATGAAATATGACGTATACATGTGCCATCAAAGACAGGAAACTCAGAGGGCAGAACTATTTCGATGTAATTCCAAATGAACTCTTAAAGTTTTAGAACGTTGAATATCCTCGTAAAGGGATTTCAATGGAATATGAGATAATCCGTAAAATCTGAAAACAATATCATTTAAATATATCCATTTAATTTCATCAAGAAAAAGTACCAAACTTTTGAAATGACCAGAGTTTCACCCATGAGTATCTTGAAATGTCACTGGATGTTAAATCTCCTCAAAGTAATAATACACAATTTCACTTTTCGTGTGTTTATTTAACATATGTTCAATAAAAGCATGTGAGACGCTCTTGTAGTGCAGTAAACACTTTAGTCTTTACATTTTTCATATGCAAACCCTGTGCGGTCAAAGATTTTATGATGTACACAGTCTGCCCGGTGCTTTTCCAGTTGTTTCAAATCCTTACATGACTGAAAGTTGTTTTGCTTGTCTTCTTCCACTTGCTCTGCCTAAATCATGCCTCAGGCTCGTTCACAGACTTCAAAACGTCCATCAGTGTGAACACATCTCCAGACACACGACCAAAGATGTGCACACAAGAGATAACTTGACTTCACTGATAGATAGAAATTTAGAAACAATCCATCCCTGAACACTGTCAGTTTACGCAGATATTCTGTTCTTTTGAAGGCCATACCACAAACTTGAAAATCTAAAAAATATATATTTTTGCCCATATCACTTCAGAGGCACTGTGAATATCTATATATGCTAAAATAGAACATAAAACCATACACAGAGAGAGAAATTGGTGAAGTTAATCCATTTGTCCCTCAGTAACGTGAGCTGTGTAAGATTAAAAACGTTGGTGATGATAATAATGTTATGGACTCCGTGCTCGTCCAGGACCGTGCAGCACTGACTGTGGACAGAAGGCCTGTGATGGACCTGAGATTCAGCACTGCCTCAACTGTTCACACTTCAGTCTAGGCAGGTAAGACAAAGATACAGATGAACAGAAGAACAGATTCAGCTGACGTACACGCTAGAATATCTCCCTAGGGAGACAACCGTGGGGCCCCCTGACTAGGTGCCCGAACCACCTCATCTGACTCCTGTCGATGCGGAGGAGTCCCTCCCTGCCTCTTGTATCCGCGACCTATGGCGACCATAGGTGAGGACAGGAACGTAGATCGATTGGTAAATTGGGAGCCTTGCCTTCCGGCTCAGCTCCCTCTTCACCAACGACGGTGCGGTACAACGTCCGTATCCGTTGTATCAGACATGTACGTCTCTGTTGATCTGGAATCTTAAAATGCCAACAGCACATTCATCCATTCATTCATTTAAGCTTTTAGTTATACTCAAGAATGCTTTAATTACATCTACATTTCCATCTTTTTTATCTTTTTGTCATGGTTATAGATTGAGAAGTTGTTGGGAAAGTTTTTATTTTCTCCATCATTGTTAAGAATCTGTCTCTGAAACAGTCACACAAAGACCAACGTCTCCCCCCAGACCAGCTGGTCCTGTTGTACCTGTAAACTTTCACTGCTGCTGAGCCTCTTTGTACTTCCAGGACCTGTGTGAGACACTGTCCCGTGGGACACTACGAGGACCGGACATCGGGTCGCTGCAGACGCTGCCATAAAGGCTGTGAGAGATGCTCCGGCCCTTCGGCCGCTGACTGTCTCTCCTGTCTCCAAGGCCTCTACCTACACACACTCAACTCCAGCTGCGTCCGTGGCTGTCCCGCAGGTTATTTTGCTGAAGATGGTGAGTCAGAGCACTGTGTGTTATTGTCCATGTAAATATGAGATGTGATGCAGTGTTTCATTTTATTATACTCTTGATGCTACACTAGACCAAGATAATAAATGATAATCAATTCTGGTGTTTTGGGTCATCACTGAACCATCCCAGTAGTTGAATGGGTAATGGATAATGTGTCTGAGTACAGACGGCTCTCATTATTTACCTCCTATGGAGTCATGTGTACGTCTTTGTTTCTACACCTGCTCCGAATGTTTCACTGCATTTTTATTTCACTTTATCTCTTCTTTATAGACATGGTTTGTCCCATCCTGCAGTCATCCTGCTCCTGTCTCATACCAAATCTCATACTAAGACACACACGTCGGGGCCACTTTTCATGTCCAATTTGTGTTGAGTTTGCATTTTGCGTTAATCCCTTTTGGATTTTTGTGTTTGGTTCACCATTTAAAATGATGTAGTTTGTAGTGTAGAGAATCCAAAGGACGGACGGTACACGGTCCCTCTGCCCTCACTCACACTGAACCTCGGTCCTGTTTTATGAATCACCGTCTGCGTCTGACACACACACTGTATCTGGTCTGCTAAATCCAGTTCCCACCATCACCATGTGGCCTCGTGCATTCCCTCTGTTCCAGTCCACAGACGGTGTGCGAGGTGTCACGAGAGGTGTGCGACGTGCCTGAGGGACGCGGAGAGGTGCACTGCCTGCAGCAGAGGCTACAGGTAGGAACCAAACCAGACCCTGTACTCTGCCTGATGTCCTGCACTGATGCTGGTCCCTGTTGTCTGTAGCCCTGCAGGGATGACTTGTGTTCCTGAATGCACCAGTGGGACCTTTTTCCACGCAGAGAAGATGGTGTGCAGCCCATGTCACCCCTCCTGTAGGACTTGTACCGGTCAGTGTGACATCATGTATTGCAGCGACATTCTCATTTAATCACTATCCTCCACTGAATGACCGTGCTTATGGAGGGGTGGAGCACTGTTTGCTCTCTCTCTCTCTCTCTCTCTCTCTCTCTCTCTCGCTCTGGTTTGAAAACCTATAGAGAAATGTTTGTGGTATCACATGGCTTTTGCTACTAATCAGGAAAACCTTGAAAAAAATTTAATTCAGAAATGGAGTTTGGCTCTAACAGGTGACGCACACACACACACACACACACACACACACACGTCCACCTTAACACAGCTCTCAACTCTCTCCTTTTTGTTTGTGTTTGCCAATATATGAGCAGCATTTTACCATCATTGACTTGATATTCATCATGTAAATTGATTTCACAGCTGTCATCCTCGTCTTCCTCTGGATCTTTGTATCCATCACTGATGAAAAATAGGTCCCAAAACTCTTTTCTTGCTGATTCATCATCTTACTGTGTGCACAGCAGTGCCATTAATGTGGCTACCATCCAATCAGATATT
>OMNV01005932.1:1310-44858 GCA_900303265.1 Brotula barbata
CCCACATCGTAGCCGCTTTCCTCCTGAGTGCCCTCCCATCTCCTCCTGTTTTTACGCTGCACTAATCCTCACTTATATCGCTGCCCCGTTCCCAGCCAATGCTGGGTGGAGGGTTTCAAATTTATTGACCAATCCTCAGCAGAGGTGGACCTCACAAGCTGCAATGACAACGTTGTCCCAAGATAGAATTGTTCTAATCAGGATCAAGATATCTGAGTTGAATTAATTATTCCTTTTTTAAATAAATAGAGTCCTACTGTCCTATGCACTCTTAATATGCTCCATTAAGAATGTGCCATTTAAAAATATGAAAATAGAGAAAAATCTTCAAAAGTCCACACTGGTCCAACTTTAACATCACTCATACAGAATGATGGAAGTAGCCCTCCCCCATGGCTTTAAGTGCTTTGGCATTGTGATGTCCACAATGTAACTAAGTCCTGTGAGTCAGGGCTTCTTTGGTGAAGCGGAAATGCAATTGACAGCAAAGGGAGGAGGGGTGTTGGTGTCCCAATCCATGCTGCCTCCTTCCCCCCGCCCCCCTCCCATCCATGGAAAAGTACCACTCAGCCTCTTCCTGGCAAACTATGCACTGCATCAAGACAATAATCAGACTTTTTAGCTGGAATTTAGTCCATTCAGTCCGCAACACTCATCTCTCCTTAACATTGACTGACAAGCAGCTAACTTGTACTACTACATGGCTTATTTAAACAAACATGACCTGGGGCTTGTTTTGTTAATAGTTGTAGTGAATAATAGTTTGTCTTTTTGGTAGTTTGGACTCACTCAGTGTTATATAGTACAATGTTCTAAATAAAGTGCAAACATTATTTATGACAATCCTGGGGAGTGCCAACAAACACTTGCTAGTGTATTTTAAGCCTATAAATCAAAGCATAATGCATACATACTGTATCCTCCATCCTGGAGCACAACAATGGTTTGAAGTCACACCATCATAAACACAGACAAACAAATGCAATTCTATTTTTGTAACAAGGAGGAATCAGGACGTATACTTCCTGTGGTAGTCAATGGACAAATATTACACAGGTTAGCCAGAGGTGCCATGATTCATACGTCATACCGCTCAGTCCAACGTCACAATGCAGTGATGTGTTCTTTCAATAAAACAGCAATTAAAGCTTAGACAGAGGTACCACATCAAAATACTGCATACATCAGTCTGCAGTAGTGTATTGACCTGTCAAAGCTATTTCTTTTCAAGATATCAAAGTATGACAGACCTTGTTAATACCTGAAGGTATGCATACCATTATAAAAAACAAATCTGACAAAACATGCATTGGCTTCCAATGAAAACAAAGGCTCTGTGGAATATTCCTATCCACAGCTTAGAATCTTTATTCTTGGCACCTCGGCTGACCACCATGTGACAGTGAGTCAGAGGTGACACATACAGGACATAGTTTTACTCTTCCAATCAAACAAACAGTTTTTATAGGAAGCAGGGACCAAGGTCAAGTTATATGAAAGTGAAAACTTAAAGTGGTTTCAATGTCAAATTTAATGATATTGAATTTTAGTTACAGTGTACTATAAATGTGTAACTTTCAGCACCAATATCCCTCAAATCCCCATATCAGTCAAATCCTAATAGGGCCATGTGGTAATTACACATGCACACATACAGAACATAGCCAGACTGTTGATACAGGGCCCACTCAGCCATAAGCAATGTGTCTGGTGATTCATTTTCATCCACTTAAAGCAGCACATATGTTGCACTTACAGTATTTTTAGGACAATTGCCAGTTTCATGGACATGATAAACGTTTGAAAGACAACAGACTCTGAGGCACCTTTGGGGCCTGAAATCTCTCACATTCTGCTGCTCCACTTTTAGCATCTCCACAAAGTTCATTTTTCACAGGCTACTAACAAACATGTGAAGCTCAGAATAAAACTCAGTGTCCTTCGAGCTAAAACAGACATATATGACATTCAAATACACACACACCACAGAGGCCACAACAGCAATGTACTGAAAACTCACATAATAATTATGATTTTTGATTAAAAATTATCACTATTACTTTCAAATATGAAATTTAAAGCACTGTTATTGGCTCCTTGAGCTTGATGAACACCTGGGTGGTCACAGAGTAAAAACAAAAGTACTCAACTCTTGGCCACAATGAATTTGCTCTGTGAATTTCCCAGGAAAGTTTCATCCTTTAGGAGACATTAATATTCTTAAGACATTTCTAAGCTGTCTTGTTTTTAGGGTATATTATGAGACAACCTGTGTTCCATGTTGATATTTCGGCTTGAGGGTGGCACGAGAGGAGAGCTTACGCAGTGCCCACACTGAGAAGGGCTCATCCCCTCACTCATACTCAAACTCTTTAAATACTCATTCTGATACTGTTTGTATGCACTAGATGTGGACCAAAACATTGCACAAACAGATTAACCACCCGACAGCCGTTCTCCAGCCTAACGTACCTGTTTTTGTGGGTGAGGGAAACCGAAGCACCAGGAGCAAGCCTACGCAGACACAGAAGAGCATGCAAACTCCACACAGAAAGGTGTGGAGGTCGACCCTGGGATGCTAACCCACAACTTTCTTTCTGTGAGGCAACAGTGCTAACCACCACGCCACCGTTTCTGTAAAGTCTTCACTCTACTCCAATCTTCATTATCTTCTTTTTCTGATCGAACTCAAACTAATTTATGTACTAAACTCAAGAAGTTTAGTCTCTATTTTCTCCATCTAGACATCGTGCTTAAGTGCCTCTTAGTCACCTGGCACTGAAACTAATCAAAAGCATGGCAGCCATGTAAGCATGGCATGCACTAGGGTTGACTGGCAGGGGCCAGGTGGGCACTGGGATGGCGCCTATCCCAAACTGTGCATGCACACAATTCAGTGCAGCCCAATACCCAAGCAATGCCACCCCTTACACCAAACTGATAACAACTACAAATGTTTTAACAGCCAAAATTTGGTTTTGGCTGAGGAATGCCTAAAAATATATCACAGATAAAAAGATATAATTTACTAGTATTAAACATTTTATACAAATATTATTATATTATATTACCACTCTTGTATATGATTATGATTGTTTATATATCAATTAACAGTTAATGTTATGCAAGATTTCATTAGAGTGTCATCACATGAATGCTAAAAAGAGTGAGATGTAGTTGCATGGACACTATCCATCTTAAATGTAAATAAATGTGGCCATTAAATCTGAATGTTAGTTGTAGATTTTTAGGTTTTGAAACAAGTATAAGGATCCCTCGATCTCTGATTCATAAACCTTATTGAGTATGTTTAAAACAGGACTTTTTCTTATTTCCCTAACGTTTGGATACTTTGGAGATACAAGGCTTTCACAGGATATAGAGCACCTTGGATTGCTCTGTCACTGAGGCCCTTTCCCATTATTTACTCGCACAGTGAGTAAATAAACACAATAAATCGTTGATTCTGTCATTTACAAGTTATTTCAACACAAACATACTATTCACACACCAATACAAATACCTCTACAGGCCTTTGTTGGTCCATACATGTCAACCATAAACTGTGCCAGACCATTACAGTGTTGCTGAGAGTTATAATCTTATGCTTTCCTTCATATACTACAGTAAAGCAGTATGGAACTTGAGCAGTGATGTTTCAATGCTGTCACTACTATATGGATCCCCACCTTACCATTTGTAGGACACAGAAGGTCACAGAAAGCTGTAAAAGTCCCTGACCATCTGGATGGGTTTGGGTTGAAAGGCCTCCACACCTGCAGTGACTGGGGAATCTCCTCTGAAGTTGCAAACAAACATCCACCTTCACAGGCGTTCACGGACTGTCCCACAGACACATACTCCCACGTAAAACCACTAACATCCTATTGACAAGACCAATTAGCACTAATGTGTGGTGACTGGCACCTCCCCTTGTTCTCACCGGGCTGATGGGAGACAGCTCACATGCACTCGCACACCACAGAAACAAAATCTCAAACTAGATTCACTAAATAGGTATGTATTGTGAAACTTCTTGATGAGCTGTATACCTCACATTTCTGCTGTCTTTTGAATTTAGCACAAAAAATTAACCATGTGTAAGCAAGTCTGCATACACTCACACAACTCTTAGAAATGACTTAATTGCTACCACCTGGGGCTGCAGCAGGAAAACAGGTGGCTTTAGTAGTGGAAGGAGCTGCTCTGACTTAGCTTTGAGATGCAAACCAGGAACAAGTGACACAGTGATCACGGTATTTTCAGTACCATAATTCACAAATGTTTAAAACAATACAATAGTTTACAAGATCTTTTTTTCCTGTGAAGGATTTTTTCCCAGTTAATGTGAACTTGAAAATGAGGTATATCAATGGTCAAACAGGCAGCAGAAAAATTATTACAAAGCTTGTTGTCTAGTGGGCAGGGAGCAGAGCACTGTGTGATGTGGCACGTTATCCCAGAATGTCTTGATGATGCCATCACATCATGACCTAATATGACACAAAATGTCTCTCACTGCCAGCTGATCTGGAAATACACGTCCACTTGTCATCATCTCTGAGTGAGCTGAAGGGCACAAGTGAAGTGTGGGACACCAGTTGGCATGTACACTATCGAATGTAACAGATAGTTGTATACCAGTAAAATCAGCGCATTGCTTTTAATTGTTGATACTGATCCAAGTGTGCACAGAACAACAGCGTTTCGAGTGGTTTTTTTTTTTAAGTATCTTATTCATATATGTACATTGTCCATTTGCATAACCCAGCTCAAAATATAAATGAAGAATCCTATTATTATTATGGATTTGTATGGAAATAGTTTTGTTATTGATAGCTACTTGGACAGCAGTACAGTGAGACATGGTAATTGAGTGTTGACAACATACTGAGTTGATAATCAAATCTAGTCTTTCACAAATTAGAACTGCAACTGTGAACTGGTCTTACAGAACAAATAGATGAATAACAATAGCGATCTTGTTGCAATGTCGTGTCAATTTTAAAGTCATAGAAAATTCACACACAACAGTGCAACACAGCCACATGTACATTTTTAAACCTTATAACCATTTATTACCATACCAACTACACAACTATGTAGTCCACCCACTTCAGCTACTGATGTAGAGATGGTTGCACGTTGGTTTGTTTGTATGGCAACACATACTCCCTTACTATTTATTTCAGCTTTGATCTTGTATTTATATGAATCATCAAAAGCAGGTGAAGTGCCACATGTTACATGGTTTTAAGTTCGGATATGATACGTGTGAGTCAACAGAATGGGGGTTGAGACTTACCCGGAGGACACAAGCAGCTGTGGTGGACTTCCCTCACGTCTCGAGTCTTTGGTAGTCTCGCAGCGAGCTTCTGTAAGACAGAAGGAAAGAAAAAAAATAGATCTTACATGAAGATCCAACATGTCATAAGACTCGCTCCACTTCTGCTAAAAATTTGAGTTGAGGTTGTGAAAACTGTAATTTGTCTTCCATCTTTCAATTTTCTGAATTCAATCTTTAAAAATAAAAAGGTGTCTTCCGTAGATGTATATTTAGAAGAAAGGAATCTATATATTCATGTTTTGTCTGTGCAGTTATTATGGACAATGAAATATAATCTATTATTTAGTTCATAAGTGAAAGGTGTATAAAGTATTTATAGTCTGAAGTTTTGTTCATTCATATTTTTTATTATTTCTTCTATTTTTATTCGGTCTTTACCAAAGTTAGTGCTCACTTCTTTTTCGAATTGTGCTTTTGAGCTGCTGCAACATGTGAATTTCCCTGGTGTGGGATCAATAATGCTTATCTTATCTTCCTGTATTTATCAGCAAAATTGTTGTTTGGTATAAAAGCTGTAGTAATACATTTCCTTACAAAATGCTGCTGATACACACACTGCAGCCAGGTGAGACAGCTCTGCTTATCTGAACAGTTAAGATAGAAACTGTATACAATACATTGTTCTTCAACACAAGGAAGCGAGCACCTTTTAGTCTTTATCAAAGTATCAAAGTGTGACAGTTGACCTCATTAGATCAACAAAAGCCTGTTTGTGATATGACCCTGAACAGAATACAAAAACATCCAAGTACATTCCCCACAGCATAGCAGTCAGTCCCATCGGTGGTGGTTACTAGCAGAGGAATGCCAGGGTTGGATGTTTAGAGGCCTGCAACAGGTGCTGAAGGGGGTGTCATGAAGCTGCCGTCATTCTAAACACGGGTCCAGTATTCTCAGTACAGACTGTTACCTCTTATCTAGTGAAGGATGATCGCCAGAGAAAATAGCCATCATCCTTATTACGCACGCTAATTATTCTCCGTGGATTTCGGACATGGTTATAAAGGAGAACATCATCACTGTACTACAGTTATATGCTGTAACTGATCTAACCACAGCTAAAATCAAAGTTTGATTTAGTCCCTCTGGGAGTTTTTTGTGATTGGTGTGATCAAAAATGTGCAATTTTTTCCCCCAGTAAGTGCAGCAATTGACAGAGTGCAAAAATGGGAAAAATTGCAAGTCAAGGAAAAAATGTGCAATGCACGTGTCAGGTTGGTTGGTTTTGTTTCAACTGACGCAGGGAGGCACGACGAGTGATGTTTGTGGGAAATGTGGTTTTATCGAGAGGAGTTAGGTTACCAAGTTGGTGGCCTGGTTCTCATGACCGTACCACAATTCCCATAAACCCACTTCATGTTTCGATGACAGGAAAGGATGCTAACTGAGCCTTGCTAACTGTACATTAATCAGAATTATCTTAATAAAAAGTTTACAAACGGACTTTTGGATTAAGCCAGGCTGTATGCACTGAAGATACCGTTTCATCAGAGAACAGGTTTGTTCACAAAATTGACCATTGTTCAGTGTTTTTGAAGAGAGAACTCCTTAAACCGGTAAGTAACATCACTTCATGATGTGAGAACAGCACAGACCGTTTTGCACTGCTCTAGATTTAGACATTATCGGAGGAATTTTGCAAAATAGCAAACCCTCGCAAATATTGTAGAGTTTGCTTGATTTTGCATTCATTCTTTTTCGCAAGATCACAATTTCCTGGAGGGACGGATTGCAGGCTTTCTGTACTTTAGTCCATAAGAAAGGACACACAAGGATTTGTTATTTAAAATCCCATGCAGAATCAGCCTAAGTGAGGGGCTGCACTCTCAGACATATTTCCCTTAACCCACATTATATTATTCATTATTAGTTCCCGGAATTTATTTGGTTGATATTGGCAGACCCTACATGCAACTGGAGAAGTCTTTAGAAAGACAAATCCAAACCAGATCTCTCTATGGCTGAATCTGAATCAAGTTGAATGAGAATAAATTCCTACATAATGGAGATAATTAGATCCACCTAAATTGCATCAGTCAGTTATGACAATAAGACATCTATATCCACCACATCAAAGGTCACAACAGACATCCAGAGGCCTCCTCCTGCCAGAGGGAGCGATATGTAATGATCGGCACACTTCAAAGGACTGTCAGTCCTTTGCTTATGCATAGTATAGATTCTTCTTTACCTATATTATTTGCAGAATATGCTGATTTTGATGTGTAGCCAGAAATAATGTAACATAAGTAAAGATGTACATTAATTGATAGAGCTTATGTCTATCATCGGCCACTAAGTGTATTTCTACCTATAGCTGAACAAATGTGTGTGTGTTCGGGGTTGCATTCCATCCTGTGTCTCCCCCACTTGATAATAGTAACCTGATGCCAGAGTTTTTGATGTGGATTTAAAATTCTATTTTAAAAGGATGACAAAACTCTTTAACAATCCTGTAGTCAGATTAATACTAAGCCCTGGCATTGGTGCCCACAGGGTCCTGTCCCTGTTATGGTGCCTTCAGCTTTCCATTCCTTTGTTTTGTTTTTCTTTGCTTCATTTATGTCATCGCACACAGGTACTTTGGGAGGCCTGTTGTAGTTATAGTTGAACACCACCTGATTTATCTACCAGGCATGTTATTAGCACTTGGGTGTCATCAGTCAAAGAGTCCTAAAACTCTTAGTGTTCCGTTAGTTTCTTTTCAAAAGTTACAAGCATGATTATGTGAATTATTTATTTTGTTATTTGTATTCTGATACCATGACTCTATTTTTCTGTTTGCATGAGTGTGTGTGTGAACAGCTATCATCAACTGTGCTCTGACATAGTGCAGAGGTGACCACAGCACCTCTGCTTAAATGTGTTGTTTGCATTAGTCTGCCTGATTGGCAAATGGACGATTTATACTCCTTATTACACACAGAAGAAACACACACAAATCACAGTGAACATAAAAGTGTTTGTGCATATGTTTGTGTTTGTGTGTGTTTCCAGCACTCACCAATGGTGCGGCTGCAACATAGACTTTAGAATGAATTGGGTGACAGATCTGCAGGGAGCATCGTGAGGAAACAGCGGCAAGGAGAGACCGTATTTTTCACTTTTCTACACCTCAAAATTGTGCCTGTGGCTCACATCAACCTTCTGCCCTGACAATGTACACCAGGCTTCTGCCTGGCCTGCAGAGAGCACTTTGTGGCTAATTGTAAATGTTTAAGAGGCCATGTTTAAGGTGAGATAACTGTGGAGTCAGTGAGAAGTCAGAGGTCAAGATATTTTCAGGGGTGATTTTCAGGGTATGGATGTTATTTGGAGGAGGTAAGACTGAAAACAAGGACCTCACAAGTTTCTTTTCACGCAGCTTGACAGGCTGTGAGGCTCTGTCCGTCTGTATATATTGGTTAGAATAGAAAAATGTGGATTGTTTATATTTTATACAGAAAATATGCTAGTGTTAGCTATAATCAATACATCGAAGCTGATAGCAGCATAATGTCTTCACACGCAACTATTCTCCTCATGCTCCAATTACGGAGCATATTACATGTAAGTGAAGTGTCCAATTAATTCAGTCAATGTACTTGTCTTGATTAATTGCAGTACTGACAAATACAACAAGTATTGTCTGTAAGTAAATGTTTCCGTTGTTTTAGTATCCCATGGTATTCTATAATGAAAATAATGGAGGAACATTTGCTTATATTTGGAGGATAGAGAAAATATCTGATGTGAAGGTAAGAGGGCTGTCGCTTTTTATTTGAAATTCGATATATTCAATATGCCTAATGAGACAGCCGAAATCAGCATTTAACAGTCTCTGCAACAAACCGTATAAAGAAATTTGCCTTGTGGTCCAGCAGAGGGCGCTCTAAAAATTAGAAAGCGCGCATACAAATATATTCCATCGCATCGTTGTCATTCAAAATTTGTTTAGTAATGATTTTTAGAAAAAGTGATAGCCCTACAAGCTTATGTGGCCTCAATCTAAAAATACAAGTACCGTCATATATCCAAAACAACCGTTAGCTAATACATAGCCCTGATGTTGGCAGAGAAGTATTACGGCAAATTACAGGCAATGGCAAGGTGAGCACATGCAAAATGGTAACCTAAATTGGCAAAACCTAATTCTCTCATGGTGGTATGGGGCATGTTTTCTATAACAAAGAAAAATGAATTCATTGACAGAGGTGGGGAACAGTATTCTGGAGAGTGTTGTGTGAAAGTACCAGAGTCTCTCTCTCCAACTCCCTCTCTTTCCCTACAAAAGGCCACATCTGTTGTTGCATCCCATTAATAACGAGTATTTATACATTCAGAGCTAAACAAAAGGTGGACTGAATCCCCAAGGACTGAATTGGAGATGAAGATGGAAAGATCCTCCTAACTGGGCCCCAGTGAGGAGATCCAGACAGT
Source organism: Brotula barbata (assembly GCA_900303265.1). Lineage (NCBI taxonomy): Eukaryota > Metazoa > Chordata > Actinopteri > Ophidiiformes > Ophidiidae > Brotula > Brotula barbata. The sequence continues at coordinate 11,077 of OMNV01005932.1, forward strand.
CATTTCAAAAAACACTTTGTCACCATTACCTTTAGGGAGTGTTGTGTGCATTTAATTAATTGTTTCTCTTTAGACACACTAATTTAACTATATTTGGTTTCTGGATAACCATATACTTTTGCCAATATTTATACTTAATGAAGGGCTGTAACAGAACTTAATGCATAGGACCATATCAGCTTCCAACTTCTGGGAATTATGCCTTGATATTTGCAGTGTAACATGATGATAAAAGCTACAAGATCAGCTTTGCACTGATACAAGGTCTACACCTCTCCTCTCTCCAACGCAGCCCATAGGCGCATATTGGCTGTAGTGAAAGGGGCTGGGGGTGGAGGGGCTGGTGGAGCGTGATAAAAGTTAGAAAGAGGAAGAGAAAACAGGGGCCCTGCGGGACTTCAATCACTGTGGAAGAGCTTGTTAGGGGAGCTGTGGAAGTGGTCAATTACAGGGCAGACAGGGGCGTTTGTAGGAGCTGCATTATGTGAAAGAACTGCTCTGATTTTATCTCAGCATTGATGCTGAGACAAATCAGTTAATACAATACAACAACATATCTCATTCAGAGTTCTACAGGTAGACTATTGCATTTAGAAAACTTTAATGACTGACACTATCCAACACAATATTAAATGCTAATGCTCATTTTCTATTCTTACTCTCTTGTAGATTCACTTATAATGCAGGGTTGTCGTTTTTTTCATTGAAGAAAAATTATAATGTTGAATATTATTGCAAGGGACCATGGCTGATTCCCCTGACTAAAATAGAATATGAAGACATAAAAACTAATGTCGTATAAAGCAAAACTCAAAAAAATCAAAAATTCGTTACACTTCAATAGGCATTTAAACTTAACTCGACAAATAATCCACTAATTGAATAGTTATTAAAAAGCTGAATTGACTATTGCTATCTCAAACAAATCAGGGAAATGCAACCACTTAAAGCATGAATGCAATTCACCTAAGGCTCAACCTGACGTGAAGACGTGAACACAATAGACTGCTTGTGGAATGAGCAAGGCGCCTCCTTAGTTAGACTGAGCCTATGCACCATATTTTTTTGAAAGGAACAAGGCTGAAGCAAACTCTGAACAGTCCAGTCATTCTTTCCAAACTTCTATGAATCTGATGAATATTTCTTCGATATTAGATGATTTAAATATATATTTTCCATATCACCAGAACACACATTCCTGACTACAGAGTGTATAATAACTTAACAGCGTGACTGGAAGCGCTCACCTCGTCCAGAATCTGGTCCAGACGCCCCAAGATAACGGGCTCCACCTGCTCCAGAGACAACATCCAGGCGGAGAGCTGCGCGTCCCGCTGCTGCTCCAGATTTACGATCCTGGACTGCAACTCCGACGTCCGCACAACAACCACAATGCAAACTCCAAAAGAAAGGAGAGACAACGCTATGCAAATCGTTATACCGGACAAATCTCTCCAATTTCTCCAAAGCGGCTTTTTTGAAGGTCGCTGTTGTTCAACGTATGTCCTCCTCTCATCACTCGCTTCCCCAGTCACCCCAAACTTCGGATCCTCTCCCATATTTAGATATCAAATTCGAGCTTTGTCCACTTCGAAATCTCTGTGTTCATGAGGTGAAAAGTAGCAGAAGAAAGATCCTAAAGACCTGCGACTCTGGGGCTTTTGAGAGTAATCTGCTCACCCTTGGGGCGTGGGGGGTTTGCAGATGTCCTTTTCTTCTCCGAACTGTCTCCAAAGTGCCTTGCTGCCCTCGGATGAACGTCTATATGAAAGTAAGAATGTGAGACATTCTGTAGACGTTCTTAAGTTAGTCAGCGATCTTCCTGATATGAAGGGGGACTCTATTCCTCTGCGCTGCGCTCCGACTGTCCCATCTGCTGGTTCTCCTCAGAGCGCTCCCGGTCTGTGCCGCGCGTCCGTCAGTGCGCGTCGCTGAAACCCGAGCCAGCCTCTCTGTCCTCAGCTCAAGACTGGATGCCGAGGGCCCTTTGCTCACACTGCACGCTCCTCCTATGAGTGGCTTTAGGTTAAATGCCTGGGCGGGATTCATGGCGGTGTTGCTGCCCCCTTTGATCCGCGTACTTGGAGTGAGGGATATTTTTAGGGTGCGCACAGCCGGGACGCACAGTCACGTCGCTGACAACAGAGCTGCTGCTCAGCCCCGAGCAGCACAACGCAGCACAACGCAGCACAATCTGCCTTCCTGCCTCCAAACTCAGCTCCGTCCGCTTCATACAGCGACCATGTGAAGCACAACGTAGACAAATAATCACAATAGATGTAACTTGTGACAACGATGCTTCACCCAGTGATGAATGATTTGCTCGATTTTTTTCTTGGATTATGATGATCGTTATTCATTCAAAATTCGCACCCAAATGGCAGCCAAATTATGTCACAGGATAACTCAGAACCACAGGGTCAATAAAATTCTATTTGCCATAACAATAAATTTAATCCAAGTAATGTCTCAAGTAACCAACTACCTTTAGAATAGTAAATACAATGTAGTAATTTTGCATCTGCAATTTTAAGGTACTTTATACATACTACCCGCTGAATGAAGACTGTTTGCAGTTCTTTTTCATTGTGGTATTTGTATTTTTACCTAAGGATTTTAATACTTCCTCCACCACGGCTGAATGTTCCTGCACGACCCAAGTCTGACCCAATTGTAACTTTCTTCTGTTTACTGAGCTTAGGTTTTATAGCAAGCTTATCTCACTACAGAGAAACATGTGCACCAGCCACGCACATACACACATATGATGTAATGTTGCCCGCTGCCAACATAAACCTTTCATCAAGCCGCTCCCATTCACTGACAAGAGATGAAAATCTGCTGGTCAAGGTTCAGACCGGCTAAGCAAATTGATCATCTTTCATAGTAACCACGTATATACAAGATTTGGCAGCAGACTTCAGAAAGCAGTGTGACAGGATGTTTTAGGTGATGCTACTCTTACTGCACTTATCGTTTTTGCTGTATTCTATCAATCACGTGGCATTTATTAGGGACCTTGTGTAGACTGTCAGGGGAAAGCAGAACACTTCTCTTCTCAAGCTTCAAGTTTTTTCAAACTGCCCCCCTTCCCAACTGTCTTTCTGCTCTCTGCTTTGGAATTCTTCTAGTTTGTGGAAATTGATGTACATTTTTAAAATGCTTATGACCTGCAAAGATAACGCATATTTTTAAACAAACATTGAAAACATTAAATAACACAAACCACAGTGATATACCCAGACTTGTTAAAACTTCAAAGGGGCCTGTTGAAGCCGTTTGATTTCTGCTTCTGTCTAAAAGTATGGAGGCAAATTCTTTCTCTTCCTGGTTGCCTGGTCCTAAGAGGGTACAGAACGGTCAGGAGGAGAAGACAAATAGCCGTCCTTCTTTGATTATTTTGCTGCTGTTGTTTCACCGGCAGTTAAATAACAGTGTTTAGGTCAGCTCCAATGGCCTTTGAAGTCCTCGTCTCTCACCCCATTAAAACCACAGTCTCAACACTGACTGCAAAGCTGGATTCTGTTTGTGCCACTCCGAGCTCATTGAGCTATGTGTGTGTGGCCACTATTTACAATCTATTTGAAATCATATCTTGTCAAAACAATAAATAAAAACAATGCTATGACATGTTCAATAATTAAATATTAACATTCAATATCATCAGCTTTCAGTAATATTAGTTTTAATCTTATACATGCAAGTAGGATCCTACATCTTATTTCCTGGACATAACTCTATACCTCCACTCAAAGCTGCAGTATAAAACACATAAAACATGCTGAGTAAATGTGAAATAATAATGATAGATAATAATTGTTCATGATGAATTAATAAGTGAATTTTTTGCTGTTCTGCAGTGCTTTCAGTGATGAAAGTGCCATCTTAGAAGGATTTTAGTAACTTTTTATCGATTAATTTTGTTATATGTTGTAATGGATTTATGACATTTATTTAGTCAAAAACACTCAGCACTAACTAAAACCACAAACAACTGTTAATTCCCATGAGTCAAAGAATAAATGTAGGTGTCGCGGATGTTTAGGTGACACAGGAAAAAATGGGGAAAACAAACTGGATCATGATTCAATTGGCGCTATTGTCAATCTAGTGTGAGTCTTCAGTGTATGAAAACGTGTGCAATCATGCACATGGTGTCACTGATTGGTTAGGGAGAAATGATAGATACATACAGCCGAAACTTTAATTTATTTGTTTGTTCCAATCCTCAACAAACCCCGTAAATCTGAATACATCACTGCAATCTTCCCTATATTGGCTTCCTATCAACACCAGGAGAGATTTTAAGGTCTTACGCCTTACAAATAAGGTCCTGCATGTCCTGGCTCCTTTACACTTAGTTAACCTCATAATTCCATATATCACTTGGCACCCTACAATTGCAGCAGGCAGGCCTTCTTGTTATCCCAAGAAATAAGACAAAATCCTTTGGAAATAGAGGCTTATTCCTTGGGCTCCTTTTCTGTGGAGCAAACTCCCAGCAGCTATCAAAGAGGCTAACAGTGTCAGTCTTTAAATCTCCTTTAAAGACTGAGACTTATTCTCATGACACTTAAAGTGTGCATAACTGCTCATTCACATAGGAAGTAAACACCATCTCTGTAGTGCAGGAGAGTGATGGGCCCAGACCTCGCCAAAGTCTGGGCCCACCACATCTCATGACCTCTCCCCTCCCTCTCTCCGGATCAAGATTCTGGATCAGGACTTTTGTTGACTCAGGTCCGTCATGTCATTTCCCTACATTGTTACTGACTTCTATGTAATTAACAATTTATCCACATTAATCCACATGCCTTCCTATTGCACACCTTGCCGCTTGAAGAGAGAGGATCTGTCTTGAATAGCCTCTCCTGGGGTTTCATCCTTTTTTACTTCATGTTACGGAGTTTTTCCTCGTATTCAGGGCATTGGGCTGGGTCGGGAACCGTTGTCATAATGTTGGGATACACAAATAAATTTGACTTGATAAAGATTATTAATAAAGATGGCCTCAAATAGTGTCTCATCTAATTGCATTTTTAAGCACGTGGGTAGTTTCTATTATGGTACAAGTCTCAGGCCGCCCCAGAAGGCTTTTTAATAAACTAATAGAGAATTTCCTGTCCTGTGTCTTCTTGCGCTGTAATTGTAGTCAAACCAAGAGATGTCCCTTCCACTGTCAGCCACATCTGAGGATGCCTTACGCCTATCGAGGTTTATGATGATAGCTTCGTGGGCCCGAATCCCTACGTAATGAAGCCGTGTGCTCTGAGCCCTTGTAATTACAACGTGGTTCTGTGTGGCCAGCTGGCTCTGTGATTCACCAAGCTGAAAAACACACTTTGAAAATGATCCTCAAAATGAAAGGTACATTTATTGCAATCATGGAATTCTTTCAAATTAAAAGTGACTCATCTTGTTGTTATTACAGCTGTGATAAAGATCATAGTTGTAAAATAACTCCACACCGACTATACCACGTGTTTCATGCAAATCGAGCAGTTCAGTTTTACTCATATTCATTTGACATTCATGGACCTACCCACATTCTTGGTAATAACTAAAGCTGCCCCCAAACTGTGAAAGAGATCATATTAGTTCATTCTATGTTAGATTTTGCAAGAGGTGTATCTGTGTAACACCTGTTTCACACTGGCCGCACATGCAGTGCTGAAGCGGAACTGCTGTGTGACTGCCACTGCTGGAAAGTGTTTATCTTTCACAGTAGAAGCACCACTGTTTCAGGGCAAAACACATACCCAGAGCTGAGATACAGTTCAAACTTTTTTTTTGCAATTGTCGGCTTTACCTTTCACAGAGCAAGTTCTGAACTGCAGCAGTGAGCCGGAGGATCCTGCATGAATTTGTTGTGCATCCTATTAATTCCAGGTGCTTGTACTGACAGGTTATTTCTTTTCAAATGTTCGAATTATATTCCTTTTATTTCATTTCAAAATGCTCATCCAGTGTGTAATGTTATCATTACATCAACAAGCATTAATCTAGAACCAACAAGCCATGCTTTACGGTATCTATTATCCTGAAAATTCCTAACGGCAGAAAAAGTGTGTGTGGGTTATGATTGAGTGTGTGCGCGCAAATCTGTGTGTGAGAGAGAATTTATCTGCTCATAAATATCTACACAAACTAACGAAAGGGAGGACAATATACAGTATCTTCATCCTCTCTTCTCTTTTCCTGACTGATCACCGTTAACTGTGCAAAAGTGACGGAGGTCAGGAGTTCAACTGCTCTTTAGTCTGTGAGAGCCACCCACAGGTGCTAAAACGTGAAAATGAAATTTTGTCTTTGCATTATCACGTAATCTATGGTAGAATTAGAGATATTAGCAATAGATAGCAATACTTATGAACTGCTATAAAAATCCATAATAGATACAGTACAGTGAGTGTAATGACTTCATGTTCTTACTAAGAGCCCAATGTATACAATACAATTGATTCCAAAACAGAAACACTACAATAAATCAATCAAATCAATTGAGAGATTGAGAGTCACTATGATTTAATGGATGATGGCGCTGCTTGTAGAAATGCTGTTGTGAACTTAGATTCAGCGACTGGTTGACAAAACATCACGAGACCATAATGAATCACAACTTTTCAAAATTCAATTTGACTCACTATGGTATTTCATCCACACTGTCTGTACATTCAACATGCAGACAGAATGTGGATTACAGCCTGTTTTCTGTGTTATGGATGATGCCATCAACTGGTGTGGATGGGAGAGGCTGCTTTGCTGCAATCTATCTTCAACTTTGAAATTAGGGAAACATCTCAAGGTCAGAGGGATGTTCGCAGCCCCTGAGGCCAAACACCACTAATCACCTGTCCTGGTAAAGTGGACACATGTGTACACACTGGGCTGCGAGTCTATTAGAGAACATGGAGAATGAGAGGGATCGTTTGCCTGTGATTGGACCACCATCAACGCACTATTAATCATTGAAAACTTTGATTCTCAGGCTTAAGGTTTCCTGCTCTATAATGAGCTTCATAAATCAGGCTTAATAAGAGTTAGGTTACATTTGGTTGCATCAGCTAGAATAAGGTAGCATTTTTGCAATGTAACTAGATGTGTTGCCTGGATAAAAATTTAAAACTTAAAGGTACTGTTAATACTCGGTAGTATACTTTGTCTTGATGTTTTATGTATAAATTTACAGTTTTAGAACTTTGTAAATTATTTCTTGATAAAATGATGATGATACAAACTGATCCAACTTCAAATCCATGTGGCAGGAAGATTTACCATGTACATTTCTGTAATATAAGACACTCGCATCCGAATGATGCTGCTCAGAATAGCATTAATTAATGCCAAAATAAGATTTTGAAAAAGTCTAAAGTGATTTTACTTGAGAAAAGTCATAGAATGTTTTTATTTGCCTTAAAAGGTTTGGGATTTAAGTGGAAAGGAGAGAAACTTTTTCATTCCCATACTAAAATGAAATGTATTTGATTCATACTAATATTTGATTTATCTGGCATACGCTTTTGATCTCTGCCTCAGCGGGTATACAGATGTGTGCTTACAGGAGGAAGGACACATGCATACCCATGTACCTTTGTGAAGGTACATGGCCTTCCAGGCACCAGCTATGATACGGCCACTCATACCAGTTCAGATTTTTGCATGAAACAAGATCCTAATTGCCCATGATCAGTTCAAATGAAACCAAATAAGTAGGTGAACAGTTCAAGGACGGGCAGAAGACGAGGCACCTTCCAAAAACTGTGTTTTCATCTTTTCCTCCATCTGGTTTACCACAGTATCAAGCAGCTGTGGCTTTTAAACATCAAAATTACAACCTCTCTCCTTCTGTGCTGTGTTATTACACAGTGGGACAGTCATGGGCTACACTTGTTCAAAGCGGCACCAATCCAAGGCGGACTCTAATGAGACCATGCTGGGCTTATGCTCTCAATGCTTTATTCACTGGCTTGAGGTCTTCATCATTTTAACTGCTTCTTCCCATCTTGACTCTACTTTTCTGTTTACTACTGCGTCTTGCACCTTCGCAATCTCTTTTCCCAAGGTCAAAACAACATGAGGTGAGGTCAATCCATGCAACTGGGATAAATGTGGTTTTCGTCATCACCCCAAACCACTGGTGGTTTGTGAGGTTTTCTCACTCTTCTATAATTAGTAATTTGCTCCACCCTCAGTGATATTTTCTTGGTGGATATTAAAGTATTGCTGACATTCACCTCATGAAAATTATAGGGTTGTCATCTGCATTCATGGTCAAATCATTAAGGTTTTCGGTGAGCTGGACACTTGCCCCTTCATGTCCACATGGTTTGGACAGAGGCACCTGCCAGACCACAAGCCACTCTAATTAGTCTAAAATCTTCAAATCTCTTCTCACATCAGCACATCTGTCAAACTAACATTTCACGGCATTTTAGTTACTGTTTTTCATTCTTAAAATCACCAGACAGTTATTTCTTCCGGTGGAAGTGACAAAAACGGATCCAAATATCATTCATGCATCCCTGTGTCTGATTCACTCCTTTACCTACATGCTCTGCACTCTCAGCTTGATTTAATTTCACTTGCGGATGTACAGAAAACAGATGGAAGAACATCAACCAAACAAGCGGGTGCAAAATTAAATGAAAATTTAAGTATTACTTGATATCAAGTTCAGCATCAAAAGTGAGGTCTGAGTCAAGGTAGAGATATTGAAAGCGATACTGACATTATCAATGATGATAAAATATAAACATTTCGCAGGACTGACGCATATAAATGTTGGTGCATCTATTGCCCAATTTTATCAGAATAAAATGCTACATACTGTTCCTAGTTCAAAACTATATTTTCATATGGGACAACCATACACTGAAATATATGAGAAACAAAAGATATTTTTTCACTTGCAGTATCAGGAAAACAAAGGATAAAGTAGGATCCATCTGTCTCTAACTCCATTCCTACAACACTGACCACATAATGACAACTGTTTCTGTAAACTGCCACTGCCAGGACTACAAGCTGGAGTAATTGGTACCAAAGGCTTAAGCAAGCTGCACCTCTGGGTCACAGAGTAGCATAGATGACCTTAAAATAAGGAGGGCGAGATCTTGGAGGATAGGCCATGTGTTTTCCATTTGGGTTGCAGTTCCTTCTGTTTACCAATAGATGTTACTGCAGAGTCCATATTATAAATTGTGCCTTTACCTGCTGAGCAGCAGGATAAAATCTACAAAAGATAGCATCGTCCTTTTAGGGTGACTCAACAAACATGTGGCCTTCTCACTAAAGACTAACACATGCATAGCACCAAGCGCCAAGTGCTTATTAGATGCCTTTGGTGTCATCCTCCTCCCAGCAACCCCATGTCTTCTGCACAATCCCTCCCTCTGGTCTTACCCTATTCACTTTGAGGATGGTAAGGTTAATAATTTGTAAGGGATGACAAATTAGAACCAGCTAGCCTGAGGTTTTATTGTAGAAAGTGTGTGTGTGTGTGGGGCGGGGGGGTTGGATTGTGTGGGGGACATTTAGTCCACACATGTAGAGTAAAAATGTCCTTAATGACTAAAGAATAACAGGCTGAAGCAGGCAGAGGCACAAGGATGGTGGATATTCAGTGAAGCTTGATTTGCAGTGAAAACCCGAGACTAAAGTGGTCTGTGTAACATCCAGTTATGTCATACATGTTTTATGAGTGTAGATACAAAATGACATACTGCTTCCATTTATAGTTAATCTATGCAAATTGCGCATTGGTTCTTCTGTGGGCTGTATGGACTTTGGTTCAGTTGCCATTAATAAACTCACTGCCCTGTTAACTCCAACGGTACATCAGCTAATATTTGTAAAATAGTTATTTGCCCTTCTTTACAGATTTTTTTTCTTTTAAAAAGGAAAAAAACAACTCATGGTACTCTGAGGTCTGTATGAGGCAGACTGTGACATAATTTCAATTGTTACATACTGTATTAGTATGGATGTTAATACAAGGTAAAACAACTGGCCTTTGCACTCTGGATAACAGTTTCAATCACCATGATTCTTTGAGGTCCCAGTGGCAATCCAGGCTTTAATCTACCCAAACTAATCAAGATTTATGAAACAAGCCCACAAGGAAAATGAAATGAAAACATACACACCCACTTATCATATATCATTATCATTAATGAGAAGTTACTGTGGGCGCTTTGCAAAGAAAGAATTTCTAAATAATCCACAACCACACAGTTTAATTAGACTGGCCTCAACGATAAATGAGCTCATTGGAAGGGATTGTATTTTTAGAGACATTATGAAAACTGCTGCTTCGGCAGCAAGTTCAGCTTGTTGGGGTTTGCCACCACTTTTGTTTGGCCATGCCTATTCGCTCTGTACCGCCTGCTCAGACCCTAGTCATAGGACTGATTTAGAAGCTGGGGTTTGGCCTGCTCAGAACCTGGGCCTGAACCAGCACAGTTCAGATAATCCAGATCCAACCACACACTTAGTCTGTGGATAGTGAAGATGTCAGTCTTGGAAAAATTTGAGGCCATCTTTTTGTGTGGCGTTGCAAACCGTTAGTTGTTTATTCAGCAACACTTCATGTGTAAGATTATCTCAGACTTTCCTTTGCAAATTCATGAGACAGATTTGTCTTCAACCGATAAGATTAAAAACACATCAGCACAGGAGGTCAGATGTCATACGTGTGTATGAGAGAGAGAATGCCTATGTGCAAGTGCATAAGTAAACATCCCCTTCAACAAGAGAAAAATTCAGTGTTATCCTGCTTGATGCTCCACTTAAACAGCCACTCTTGGAAAAAACTTTAAGCTGTACATTGGTGGTGTATGATGTGGAGGACACATTGGTCCAAATCACACCTTTCAGCAGAAGTGATGTACTGCCTGCTGGCAGAATTCTTTACTTGTCAGTTTGCTCATCAGTAGAGATTCAGCCATGCCAGGAATATGACAGCAGAACACTTGACAGTCATTAGATGAAGCCATGAAGGATACTAACTAGCGAAGCAGCCACACCCTGCTTCAATGCCCACAGTACCAGCTGCCACCTAACTGTGCCAGAGGAGATGCAAGTATGACTCTGGGGTGCCAATCCCTCTCTGCGGGAGATACCAAACCAAGAAAAGCAGCTCATCTCCTTTGACTCATTCATTATGTTCCTCATTTATAGCAGAGATGGTGGATACCTTCCACTGGAGCTATCCAGTAGATATAAGAGACATTGTGTCGTCTTTCATTTTAATCTCATCACCACCACATCCCATATTCCCATAATTTAGCCTCATTTAAATTCAGATGAAATGATAACAACAGACCGCCCCCATCGAAGTACAGTGCAGCTTTAACAAATAATTTGATGTTATGTGAAATCTATCATATATTATCCAAATTATCCAACAGTTCTTCAAAATTTGGAACATGGAATGTAAAGGTTCGTCTAATTTTCAGAGACCGAACAGCTGCAAGCTCTGCAACATCATAAACTAACCAATAAAAAGACCTAGAAAAGCTGAATGACATATCCATATCCTAGACATTCATCAGCATATTTATAGATATTTGGCAGGATGTTAGAACATTAACTTGGAGACCTTTGGGTGGATGTGTTCCTGATCATTTTTGGCTTTGATATACATCCAGTGTTGGGGATTTATTGACGGGCACAACACTTATAATAGAACAACAAAACTTGACCCAATGCACTTATAGTTTTGATAGGCTGTTAATGGTTATGTGTCTATCAAATGTGCACGAAGGGAATAGCTGGAAGAATTGTTATATTTATAAATTTTGGGATTGTAGCACTTTTTGTCACCACACCTATAAAATACAGTGTGCCACCTTGATGGTAGCCATCACTTCATACTTCTCCTGAGGCTTGCTACAACTAAATTATGTGCCAAAAATATGTATTTGGCTAATGAGAGTTGGACTTGAGCCTGACCATTCATCTTGCAGGTCCTGGTACCAAAAAAGTACACAGTGCATTAAAAAATGCAAATGTCAAAGTCAGATGTCTTGGGTGTGGAGAAAAACAGGGAAAACATGTCTGCCAGCTTGTGGATCGGCCTGATTTTGAGCATGACAATCGATGTTCCACTTCAGCCATCAGTCAGGCTCTTGTGGTGTGATGGCTTCCTCCCATGGGTCTGTGGGTGGCGTGTCCCTCTAGAGAAAAAAGGAGGAAGTGCTTTGATGCTCCTGTGGCTGTTTTCCACCTCATCGCTGCCTCCATCCTCCCTTTCTCTGCCTTTGCATCTCCTGACATGGTTTATACATAAGCAGCAGTAATCCCTTTAGAGTTGTCAGCATAGCACAGGCCTCACATGAACATTTGTCTATGATAGTATTATCAACCTTTCTCAAATTGGCACAACAGATCTGTCAAATATGCTGTGGCATATAGTCAGAGCAGGAACCTTTCTGAATCTATTCTGGTTCCTAGAATGGCATCTGATAAGAGGTGCGTCTTTGAGCCCAAATCTTACAATACAAAATACTATTCACCCATCCATCAGCTATTGCTTATCCAGGTCCAGGTCATGGAAGCGGCAAGCAGAATAGCCCAGATGCCCCTCTCCCTGGCCACGTTTCTCACTCTTCCTGACGGAACCCAAGCCAAGGCATAATACAACAAGCCATGTTAAGGTTAAACATAGTCTCCATACTGGTGTTTATTAACATCCAGAGGTCTCCGTTTCTTTATCAGTGGAACTAAAATTTAGTCCTGTTTTCCTCCTGCCTAATATTCAATACATATGTAATGTGGATATTCACTACATATTTTATCAGCTTGAAATTATTCTTATCAGTCCAGCATTCTAGTATTATTCATTATACTCATTATAAATGTGTTATAATGTTACACGTACATAGAACTAAGAAGTCAGTAGAAGAAATTTCTCCTGACGAAAATGATTAAGGCAACGAATTAATTTATCCATCTTACGTAAACACCATACATAGCCAAATATGCAAAACATTAATAATAGACTATTATTGATTTGATTTAGGTTTTTTTCCCCACTACTGTCTGAAGTTACTTGATATTCAATCTGACTCAGGATCTTAAGACAGAGGCTAACCACCTACCTCTGCCATCAACGTGTGCTCAAACACATCTGTCCTCACCATAGAGTGGGTAACTACTGTTCGCAATGACAAAAACTAATTGGTTCTAGAAACAAGCTCAACCCATTTGTATGGTTTACTTTCCCTTTAAAAGATAAATGGAACAGTGAAATTTGTTCAAGAAAAATAATGTTATTGTTAGTCTCTAGAGATCCAACTGTGCATGGACCAGAAAAAAATTCCCAAAGAGCACGTCTGAGCCTTTAATGACACCACTACCCGTTTTGTACGGATGCACATCAAAGGCGATTTCTTGTTTTGTTGTGAACATAAGAAAATCTGCTCTTTGCTACTTGACTGCCTTTTGTGTGCCTGCAGAGTGCTGACATTTGTTCTTAGCAGTCTTTGAAACTGCCTCCTCCCTGTCTGTCTTAAGGCCCCAAAAGCTTCTGTTGTGTCTAGTTGAACCGCCGACTGATGACAAAGACTGGTGTGAGGGGGTAAAAATCAATACCAAAGAGGAAAAACAGACGATTCATTCATAGCTACTCCAAGTACACCTAGCCTCACATCTAGCCTGAATTAAGAGATAACATCCAAGGGGTGCATTAACATTTTTGTTCTTTGAGCTCAGCAATGCCTAAAACTGTAACAGCCTTTATATGCCAGTAAATACTTTAGCTATTATAACACAAACAGGTCTAATTGATGGCCTGAGGCAGGCTGTCAGCTGAGAAAACATGAAAGCTGGACTCGTAATCGCTGCAATTGAAAAGCTAATCAGACGCCCCCAGAAAGAGTTTAGCCTGGCAGGGATCACTGAAATACCAGCCTTAAGCTGTCTCCTGTTCCTCTCTCTCTCTCTCACTTCCACGGTCCACACCATCACTTCACATCCCAAATTTCCTTCATCACTGCCATTTATAGCAACACAACAGTTAACTTCAAGGATCAAGCATGCTAATAGCCAGGTATACATAAATAGTAGTTGGTTATTCTAGAGGTCTTTGATTTCAAGCTGGACACATTTTCATCCGGATGTAACCTGAAAGGGATTTTTGAGAAATACATTATTTTTTTTCATGCGTGCAGTACATTATTTCAATTAACTCTGACGTAAAATTAGGTTCAGGCTATCAAAACTTTTGGTTTCGTTTCAGCAGGTTTGAGCCACATGTCATTCTCAGATGATCTGGCTCCACGTCCATATGTCAAGACACAGCATTTCCTGGAAGACAGTCCAAGAGTAAATACCTCTGCCAAGACTGGAGAGTCCACAAATGAAACATAAAAAAGCAAACCTCGATACAGATTTGCATCCAGGTGAAGCTTTGCTTAATCACATTTTCCTAAAAAACTGACAGGTAAAATAACTCTGTATAAAATAGTAAACAAATTCAAACAGAAATCCTACATACTATGATGCACTGACAAACCAACAAACCTTTGACTATCCGACTACAAAGTTATTTAGATACAGGATTTTTTGAAGAATGAGCCAAACTAAGATTTAAATTTTTTACGACTTGGTCCAGACATTTTACATGTAAAATTTATTGATAAGTGATACACAATTATAGGAAGAGATATAATAAAACTGTTTTGGAAGAGGAGTTGGTTCATAAGTTAAAGGCCAAAATGTAAAAGTGGTAATTATAGCACCACAATCAGGCTAACCAATGCCACATTTAATGGGTTTTTCCCTGGATCACATCCAACCTGACCAAGTTTCATTGCAATCTGGCAATAAACTTTTGAGATATTCTGCTAATGAACAAACACGGCAGCAGTCATATCATCCTAAGTACACTATGACTTTGAGAAGAAAAAAATAATACAAACTAATGCAATCCTAACTCATCAGTAAATATTGATCTTGCAAGACATCATTATGTCTTAGTATAACATCTTTGATTTAAGATGTTATACTAACAATTAAATATTACAGGATCATGCACAACATTTGAAAATTAATCATGTTAATAAACTCAAAAAATATTGTTTTTTTTCCTGGAGTTGCTTCATCGTATTCAATGATTAAGAGTTTTCACTCAACCACCCATCTCAATTGAAGTCTTTGCTTGTGTTTCTTTGACATAAATCGGAAGTTCAACCCCAGGAAGCATTTGGTCCAGCCCACCTCAGCTGTCTATGTTTATATTTAGTCCTGCAGGCAGAAAGATGGTCAGTCAGATTGACTGTGAAATTGAACCAGCTTGAGCATTTTATGGATTGAAATTTTTGTTTTACCCTTTGTGACATTGTGTATGCACGTGCCAAGCATGTTCACATGTAAATATATACCTGCTTCTCATCATTTGTTTTTGTTGATTGTGGTAATATGCAGGTAAGTGATGATGAGTACAATCATTTTGCTGTCAGCAAGATAACTTTTCCTCATTCTGCCTGTCTCTGCTCTGCAAATTAGAGCATTTCTTAGTAGTCTGTTTAGAGCAGGAAGCACAGAATAAGACTTTATCACTATCAGCTACATCCTCTTCCCACTTGGATAACCTTAAGAGTTTACTTGAACTTTATTCTTTCAGTTATCTTAGAGTTGTCTGCTTTGCTTCCAAAAATTGTGTTGAACATACATATATCATTTAGAGACAAGGACACCGAAAATGACAAGATGATTTAGCTCTGAAGACAGATTGTGACAATAAGCTCAAACGTCACTACTCAAGGTTTAGTAAGGAGGAAACGTCAATATATCCTTTTAGACATTTTTGACTAAGAAATTAACATTGAAAAGATTGGTTACTGCCAAGAACCAAATACTGAGAAAAATATTCAAACATTAAAAAAATCCACTTTTCTGTTCATCTCAATACAAAACTTAGAATTTATGTATGACAGCGGTAAAATATAGAATAGAATACAGGATTAGGATTAAGAAATTGGTCAGGAGTGGTCTAAATAAAACCTTACAAGAGGGTAATCAAGGTCAGTGAACCACAGTCAAAAGTAGTTGGGTTATATCCCATGGGTTAATGGGGCAGGTTAAGTGTTTTCAAAGCAATAAACCAAGAATTTCCGCTTTGGTCAGCCAAGGGCTTTGTTGTTGCTTTACCTTTGGCATGAAACTGGATTCAAGTGGGCTAGCTGGAAACGGCACAGGGGTGATGGGGTAAAAGTTAGCTAACTGATCCCCACACAATACCTGATTACAAAATGTTATTTAGCATGCATCCCTGAGCATCTATGCTGCATGGACAGGCACAAAACCCATTCAGAAACGATGTGCGTCAGAGTTGCTAAGTTGTGAACGAATGCCGACTCAGCCAAACTGATATCCATTTCCGACTGCTTAATATAGACAGCTGATGTCCAGATACATGAGATTTTAAAAAGAGATGACAAAGGGAATACATTACAAATCTCACAAAGGTGTGTCACATTCAGCACAGTCCATGCAGTTGTGTTACAATTATTTGAAACTCATTTCAAAAGACAGATTGGCATATACACAGGCATTTCTTAACCTTTTGTGCATATTTCCATGTCTAAATTTCAATATCAAGTTATGACAGATGTCAGATAATAACAATTTTCAATCACGCTATTGGACTAAAGTAGAGTGTGCAAATGCCTAGGTGAGGTTAAAATGTCCTAATTTCGGTAGAAAATAAATAGATTTTTGATTGTTATTCTATAGCTTTAGTGGAATGTCATTTTATTAATTTAAAAGTTCAAAGTAAAAAATAACTATTTTTATATTTCATAGGGCGGCCAATTACCCTACATTATCCGTGGGAGTACTGCCTGCACAAGCAAAACAAATTTTGCTTCCCCACTGCAGGATTTTCTTCTCTTTAGCGACCAGACACTTTCAGCAACTTGGGAAACTTTGTTTATTTTACAGCATAAGCTTGTATGAACCCAAACGCATGAACTCAGTATGGCAACAGCCTAGTTCATGCACCAGGATTACAAAAGATTAAGTCTAGAGCAAGACAGTTCCCAGAGGAATGATGGGATGTCCCAGCAGATATGTCCAGGCGCTCAAGTGGTTGCAGACCCTTGCTTCAAATTAGCATCAGTGGCGAGTAATTGCATCCATGCTGCAGCTCAACTAACACTGACTACGAAATACTCATTACAGTTCTGCGCTCCTTCTGTTGATTCAGGTGCTGGACATCTTATTAATGATCATTACAGAAGTTTGTGGGTGGCAACTTGGCCAAGGCTAGTCAATTCATTTGTCCACATGAATGACAGTTTAAGTGCATCTCTGACACATGTGGCCGTTTCCAAATGAAGTGATGAAAACCGTACATCACAACAGGCATCGCTGGTTTTTCCACCACCTTTTGGTAGTTTTGCAAATTGAATAGTAATGTTCGTTCGACTGGACTGAATGGGTTATTATTAAAGAGCACAATTCTCTCTTGACCTTCTTCCTGCTGTAGCTCAATCCTGGGAAACTGACCATGTACTCTGGAGGGACAGGTTCATCCACTCGCACGACTTAAAGCAATACACATAAATTCACTTTAGTGTGAGTCAAGCATGATCACTTCCCACTGTGTTGTTTTAAATGGCTGCAATTCTGAAGAGGGGTGACATTTGATGTCATCCGGTGGATGACCCAGTAAAAGACATTAGCAGCAACATCTGTGAATCTTCACAGAAATACCATTCGAATCTGGTGCATTGAGCCAAGGAACATAACCTTAAAATAACATTGACAACATAATTACAGTAGAGTACAGTAGCCTTTAGCTGTTTTGTGACATCTTTATTATTAACCATTTATATTAGTAACAGTTTTGATGGAAATAGGCTATAAATAACAAGTTAAGTGAAGTCTTGCACAGATATAAAATTCAAAGTTATGTTCCAGTTATGTTCATAAAATACTCAAAATGTAGTACACACATCAACTCAGTTCTATTCATTACTCAAGATTAAATTCAATGGTGTAGAAATAAGTGACATCATCTCTTCACACGTTAAAAGGAGGAAACCAACGCCTACCTAAGTGTCCTTGAACTGACTGTGAAAAATAATCTTCTTATTGTCCTCAAATAGAAGAGTAGCTGCCGCCTTGTGCGGTCACAAAAAGGCTAATGTCTCCAAATTGTCACAATATCAATTATGGAGCACGACCGATAGCTTATTGCCGGACAAAAATCTATGAAAAACGACATGTGACGCACTGAGACAATAAAATCCTCTATATTACAAAAGCAGTGCACAAACATTGGATTTCCTCAGCACTTGTGTTGATAATGCGGATATCCTGCTGATATAAGAACCATAACTACCTTCTATTTACGGCCACTACCAACCATTTAGAGGGCGAGCCAACTTTGGGAATGTATATAATTTGCCTTCCAACAAACAAAAAATTAATAATTTCAGCAAAATGTTGTTCCTTTCTTTTCCTGTCAACAATCTGTGATTTAAATTGCCATTAAGACATCCTGAAAATGTGCAAGTATATTTATAGTTGAAAGGTGAATAGGGGAAAGCTTAACTGTCTCTTTGAAGTTTGGGTGTACCTCTTTAAAGAAACACTGGCACTTTTGGGGAAATGGGCTTGTTTGTCTTTGTACACAAAGTTAAGGGAACACCAAGAAAAGAACAATATATAGTCCAAACGGCACAAAGAGTGGAAGGAGGGATCAACTGCTAACCTTGCTCTGTCAAGTTTTTTTTTACAAATTAAATAAGACTTTCAATCAACCCCAAACATTTCTTGTTTACATATTCTATCTTGTTTATTTTACACCCGTAAGAAAATTGCAATGACAGAAAAATAATACTGCACTAAGTTTTAGCTAATTTCAGTTACCGTATCTGTGCTGCCTGTCAAAGCCAAACACATAGATGGCGCACAGAGCAGCCAGTGTTATGCCGCTATACAGGAGAGTGAAACTGGCATAAGGCTTTCAGTTTAAGGCAGTAAGTCACAGTAGAAACTCTAACGGACTGTGAAGACTTTCCAAGTGTTCTACATGAAAATAGCAAAAATAGGTGGGTAGGTAGGTGAGGGCAAACAGGAAATCTCTGCTAAATACAAAAGCTTGTTTTTAAAAGAATGAGTATTACTGATGAATATACATACTTATATTTTAAGCATTGACTTATAGCTTTTGCATTATGGTCACCACATTTGTTTACTTTGAGCTCAATATAGGTGGTATCTTGATGCCTTTTCAGGCTTGTTAGGCTCCTTACTACAGGGGATAGAGAAGCTGGAAGTGTTCCTATGTCATGACAAAAGTATGTCTCAGCATGTGTTTGCTTTATAGCTGAGTAGTTAATTAACCTACATTCACTAGGGCTTTTTTCACTATGTCACCCAGGAGTTAAGTCAAGCTCTTTTAGTGACCAGCTGTTTTGCAACAGTATTAACAGAACTTCCTGGCACAGTAAAAATCTTATTGCCCCTTTAACCTGTTGCAGTCAGTGTTTGACCATGGATATTGTTGATGTTGCTCTCGCATTTGTGATTTTCCACATGACTGATGGAGAGCGATGATCATGTGAACCGTGACCATGACCAGGAAGCAATTTGTTGAGCTTAAGAAGCCCTGAAGAGAGTCAGAGGCCATCGGGTCAACAGGCTCGATATTTCCACTTAGTTCCATTTCAGATTTTAACAACTGGGAGTTTATGTACCTTTTGTCCCTTTACCAGCAGCCAGAGACAGTTAAGCAGTCTATTTAACAACACAGATGAACCAATCACTTTTAAAGACAGGTATCTGAGTTTAGGGCTACTACAGCTTGAGAAACCAGAGTCAAAGGGTCATGTGTTTCCCCCCAATAAAATCCATCACTGATGCTCTCTGAAGGCTCTCTGAACTGAACTTGCACGTGTGGACTCTTGTTCCAACCTTCCTGTCCATTTGTTTTTGCCTCATTATCATCATCATCATCATCGTTTTATTTTGATGCCTTTGTTTGAGGTTGTCCGTATACATGCATGTAACTTGAAACAATGTCTTAGAAACAGCCGAGTGTGTCCCCTGGTTTTACATTCTGCCAGATACTTCTGATCTTGCAACAACTGACAGTAAATCCTCATCAATGAAGTGCATGAAAACATTGCATATGCTGTACCGCCACAGCCTCAAAATTGAGGTGCTGCATTTAGGAAGCCTGTAGCTAAAACCTTATGGTGACCAAAAGCTGAACAGCTCGGCCCATTAAAAGTTTTTATGATCCCTAACCGAGGAATTACTTTAAATTTAGCAATGATTACAAAGTCCTCTATTACAGACAATGTAAAATAACATTTGAAGGGTTGGTTCCAGATTGTTTACCTTAGGGGTTTTGGCTTTCCAGTGACTGTTTTACAACACTCTAGATGGTCAACAATAGGATTTGATTTATATGTACTTTCCCTTGATACAGTTAAGTTCCTGATACATTTTTTTTCCCAATTCTGCAGTAAATGACATGACTTATGCCTAGTAACACGCATAAATAGAGTACATATTTTCTTCTTATTTTGCCACTCATGTACATAACGTAGTCAACTGTATAATTTTGTAAAATACTATTTAAAATAACTTCAAATCTGTATAGATGTACATTCAAATATATTCAAAAGTATTGCTTGTCATTTAAAATTCAACTGATCACGATTTTTGGAAAAGGTGACAGCCCTTGCCCACAATTCCAATATTCAGTATCTCAACTTTGCAGGTAATTTACATTAAAATACACCAGCTCTTCATTTTGCTAGGTGATTAAATTTCCTAACCAGTCACTTGTAAAAACACTGTCTCATTCCCTTCATGCTAGACCGGCCGTGAAATTTTGAGGGTTTGTTCGCTGGAAATAGCTGCCTGCAGTTGTGCTAGAGAGAACCATTAAGAGGCAACTATACATGATATTTACAAATGTAGAGAATGATGTTTACATGCGCAATAACAAAAAGCCATCTCTGGATGCAATTCCTTGCAAGAGTATTTGTACCCAACAATTTTACCAGTACGATGGTCATTGAACCTATTGATTAGGCGTTATTCTGCCCATAGAAAACTGTCCTAAAGGTGCTTTGACTTGTAAACCAGAACTGAGGAAACACACAGCTGACCAGTATGCTCCCAGAGGTCTTGGTCTTAGACCATTTGAAAGATGGAACTTGGAAAGTTCTCACCACCCTATACACCACAAACCAAAAGCCAGGATCACCGTGCTCACATCTGAGGTTTGGGCCTCTCCAGTCACCTAACCAGTGTTTGCTTTAGCCGTTTCCCACAGAAAATACCAACATATACACTGCCTGCCTGACAGGATTATGGGCAGTATACATCTCTTCCATGAAGGCAAGGTGTAAGTGTCACAGACTTTACCTGGTCAGTATGGCTTTCAATCGAGCCATTCAGTTTCATAAGCCTGTATGTTTTCATCATAACACACTGTAAAATGCTCTGTCTGCTTTTAGTATTTTACCCGATTTAGTCTCTATCGTGTTTTAGCATCTCTTGACTGGAATTGTGATCATGTCTTGTAAGTCCATCCAATTGAAAAGACCGACCTGTTCTCATGCCAACAAGTGCCAAGGTCTGAGGTTATTGTGTACTAGATTGTAAAGGTCCTTTTAAAAAGGGACATGGAAATGCCTACTTTGAAGTTGAACTTGCACAAAAGCAAAGCCAGTGCTGATTGCTCAGGAAGCGGAGAAGACTTGGACCTAAAACACAAGAGTATTAACAAAGTAGGAACACAGGCCTATAGAGTCATTAGAGAGTGCATTAAGGGGTAATGCTTTCCCCATGTGCTTGAAGATGTTAGATACATGAAAAGCAATTAAGGGTTCACCTTTAAAATAATGTACTGTGTTGTCATTACCATATCTTCCCAATGAAGAAATTTATTGATTACTGAAACTGCAGTTTCTAATCCATTAACTGCTGTATAAAACATATTCGTATTATCATATTAACGTATTGTAAGATGCACCACAGTTAGGGTTCATAGATTATTCAAGCTGAATAGAATTTAAAACCGGGC
This sequence comes from Brotula barbata, assembly GCA_900303265.1. NCBI lineage: Eukaryota > Metazoa > Chordata > Actinopteri > Ophidiiformes > Ophidiidae > Brotula > Brotula barbata. The sequence goes on from OMNV01005932.1 coordinate 33,131, forward strand.
CAACTCAGATCCAAGGTTAGTTCTTGATTCCTAGGATTTCTCTTAAGAATTCCATTCTGTGGTTTCCCACATCATCTGTCAATTTATTACGGTCATCAATAAGGATAACCACCTCATACAACAGGGTATTGTAAAGTGAAACAGGCCCACTCATTCTGTTCTAACTGCGAGTTTTATTATTTTTCAGTGCAGTAAAAATATTTTCAGGTGCACAGCAGTGCTCACTTTTGAAAGTCTTCAGTTTGTCAAAGTAGTTCAGCGTTTTTGACAATAATGCTGCATTTTACTTACAGTGCACAGCTATCTGGCCTTTCCCTGACCCACAGGGCCTGCCTTTCCTCCAACTTTCAACAAAACGTTTGTGGACCAGGGTGAAGGTGATAGGCCAGGGATAGCTCCCATGACATAGGAAGTGAAGTTGTCTTGCCAGGAAATCAGGAAATTACGAACCTAGAGCTCTTCATCCCCATCTGACTCTGGCAGACGAACCCATTTCCTGTCCCTTACATATAATGTGGCTCAGTGAAAGCTTGTATCAGTCAGTCAGTCCATCAAGTCAGTCAGTGGGGGCCTTCTCTCTGTCTTCATCATCTGGCAGTTATCAAGAGAAATTAGAAGAACAACTGCTACTAGCGTTCTGGTACTTTGGTGTGTGGGTGTACAGCATGCGTGTACTATATGAGGAAGAATGTGTTGATTTTTGTGTCCATTGTCCAATACAAGTAAAGAATAAAATGTAGTCCAGGAAGAGGAAGCTACATTTAAGGGGTCAGAGACACACATACTCTAAGGATTTCAATCCAATCCGGTACACGTGGAAGGGATGCAGTGTAGGCTGGAAAAAAGGCTTCATTCACCTAATCTCCATTCATTCCATCCACCTGCTCATATAAGCTTCTCCCACTCTCTCTGTCTCCTCTGTGTCATCTCTAATTCTGCTGCCAATGGGTTGTCATTAGGGAACAAGGACAGATCATAGGTGAAATGAGAAGCAAGTCAACAGAGAGTGTTTTAAAGGAATCTGTCAGGAGACACAGAGAACATGTGGACGTAATGATCCCTGAGCCATTAAAAGGAGAGCAAACTCAAAGTGAGGTCAAAGATTCAAAAGAACACAGCACTCATACATTAGATAAACATTATTACAATAGTGATGCAAGATGAAGTTAAGTTAGACTTCACATTTGATTTCCCAAAAGGTTATTATGAAGCTCCCTGTGCCATTCCCAGTTTTACCAAAATAGTCAAACTGATACAGTATAATGTCCTTGAGGCTGTGAATGTGGCTTGTAGGCAACTTCAACGAAAGAAAAAAATAGATGAGAGGGTGTCCCACTGAAATTCTAGCCACTTGAGGAGGACACAACAGTGCTGAACCCTATGAACTGTAAACTGATGAATCTACCAGAAGTGGGGCTAAACAAAGCTGCAATTTACTAATCGGGTTATGCAGGAGCAACAAATTGAAGCAGCTGAAATTAGTTCTTCTCCAGGATAAGAAGGTTCACCTTTGCTGATAGGGTGAGGACCTAAGGTGCAAGGAAAATGACAGTACAGGAGTGTAAGAAAAGTAGGATAAATGTTCTGGTAGGCATTGTTTTGTTGGATTTCTTCTGTGAAAGTTGAAGTTTTGAGCAACACTAGAGGAAAGGTTGATGTTCATTGGGCACTATGAACATCCATGCTATAGCTTTGTCTGGACCAAAGTGTTGCCATTGCTTAGTTGCAATCTTATGTCACGAAATGTTTCATCGAAATAAATCATTTTGAACCTTTCAACTACCTGCCTGCCGTCCAAAGGTCGGGCTCACACTTCCTCACCACCCAAGGTTGTTCATCACCAATAATTGGACTTTGACAGCTTAATGCGCTTTGGGATCTGACACACAGATCCACTTTCTCCGGTAAAAGGATAATGGGAGACATGCAAACTGACCACCACCTGCCACTTCAGCTCGCTGTTGTGCTGCCATTCCTCCAATACAGACACACACATACAATCAAAGTAGTACTTTAAAATAGTGCTTAATAGTAATAAGTAAGGCTAAAGAAGTCCCATCGGAGAAACTAGGTAGCAACTGGATCCAACAAAGATTATAATTGAGTATAGCCAAAGACTGCATTAAAAGGGGTCATATACAGGTCAGTCAAAACTAGGACACTTAATGGACAATTCTAATGTTCCCTGATGGCCATAGGCACAAGAGGCTTCTGTCACCAATAGAACTTGACTCCAGGGTTATTTCCAACAATTTAAGGTGAAATGTCGTAGTTTAATGGACTGAATTACCTTCATTTCCTGCTTACATATTCAATTCCTAATTTTAAATTGCTTACCACAACAGCAAATCTTAGCTACACGAGTGGACAATTTGTTGAGACTCTCCACTACATTCATAATGTGAGGACACGAGAAAGTAAAGTCTTTTCTTGGCCTTAGGATTGTCATCTCATATGCCTTATTATACAAAGAGGCAAGTGATTTAAATAAACTCATTGAACGATGGAAAGGTTGGCGGAGACATCCAACAATAGATTAACACAGAGTTAAAGTAATGAATTCTGTCAAGTGGGGAACCAAAGACAGTGAGAAAAGCAGGAGAAAGGGAAACTCAGAAGAAAGGTAGACATGTCCATTCTCCTATCGAGAAACTTGATAATATGCCCAGTTACAGTGTCACTAACCATTCTACTGTTCTCTTCTTTCTTTCCTTTCTCTGTCTTCCACCAGTGACTGTCTCCACTTGATTCCCCAATCTGCAAAGTCCATCAGGACTGGAGAGGAGGAAAGCCAGTCACACACATACCACAGCCCCTGAAAAACAATCCACCTGAACAAAAGAGAGACAGCTGCTCAAGAGCAGGGGACGTAATCTGAAGCTCCTTGATGCTGCAGCAACAGAAACATGGGGTCGGGGTATTTGAAGGTACATTTGGTCCTCCACCAAAGAAAGAACTTCCTGTGCAATAAAGGTGACTGAAACTGTCACCCGCTGTCATCGCTAAACCTGCTATACATAATGCAGTCTAGGATCTGGGAATGGGAAACTTCTTATACACATGGATGAACAATGTAAAAACTTTGTCTAAACCAAACACAAAGTATTCTGACTATGATGAAAGCGCTGTGATGTCAAAACATCTTTCTCCTTTATGAGGATCCAATGAAATTATCTGTTACAAAGAAGCATTCAGAGAAACTTTTAATTCATTTGTCTTTCAAGTAAAAACTGAATGTGAAACAAGAAAGCCTACAATTTCCACTTCCACTGCTGATCGCAATTTGACTATTCACCAAAAAAATTATTTTCAAAGACTATATCTTAAATATGATGACTGACTGTCTTGAATTTCCTTCAGGATTGATAAAGTATCTATCTATCTATCTATCTATCTATCTATCTGTACATTGGAATGTTTTAATGTTTTTTGTTTTCTTTGTTTTTTGCCCAACAGCATGTATTCTTCACTGTAGCTCCTGTCTAGTTAGCTAGCAATAAGACAGCATTAGTTTGGTCAATAATAGATAATATTCTAATTGACATTTCATTCAGACTCTTTGTTATTGTTATTGTATGTTTATGTCTTACTAAGGTATGAAATAATGTATAATTTGGAAGAATAATACTATTCATATGACAGCGATAAAATAATTAAATCAAAATGACTAGCCAAAATACCTGACAACTTTTCACCAAACTGTAAATTTATTTAGCCCATCAAAGACACACAGTGTTTTGCATGGGAGTGTTGACCTCCACATACTCTTTAGCTTAAGGATGTCTCAGTGGGACAGAAGGATAATGACGCTTCTCATAGCTGTGTGATTGTGGATGGCTGTGCTAATGCCGAGTAGACACATCTAACTGAGAGCACAACAGCAGCAAAATGCTGCTTTGCCTTGACCCACTGTTCAGTTGTCACTGATAAGGATGCATCCACCATGGCAGTTGTTCCTGCAGCTACACTGAGATCAGCCACTTAACAATCTTTGTTGAGAAGAACTGTGACCCCCACAACATCACCAGCCTTTCAACCTTTCTCGACCTGTGCTCACAAACAAAAATGGCTTTACAAGCTTTACAAAGTCAATGTCCGTTTTTAGATTTTGCTCAGAATCTTCCTAGAGAATAACCGTAGGTGATCCTCGGTAAACAATGTGATGTACGTAAGTTGTTCACCAACTTAAATCTTATGATGCCACCATGAAAAATTAGAGGTATTAATAATTTTGTATGTGGTAGGAAACACAGAGTTGGTTCATGCTCATTTTATCCTCACCATGACACACCGATGAGTCCACCCAATTATATTTATTCAGAATGAAATATCAGTGAGGGAAATATATAACAGCTCTACATGATAATGACCCCATGAAAGACAACATATTGACACCCTGAAAATGGCTAATCTAAGTAGTAGTTATGGCCATCTGACACCCATTTGAACAAGCACCTGTTTTGAAACACACTGCGCATCCGTTCCTCATGTAGTTAACATGACGGGACTGCTGGCTAATTATGGGTTTAGCCCCTAGAGCAGCGGACTCACACGGAACATTGTTTGATGAGGACCAGTTCTGTTAGAATAAGCAAGAGGCGCCCAATCAGTGACTTCAAGGTAAACACTAGCACTTACGCCGTGTTGTTATGATAGCTATCAGCTGTGCAGCACTTCAGTGTACTGACGCAGCTTTAAGTGCACAAATGCTATGTGAAGGTACTTCATGTCCTATAGGAAAAAGCATGTCATCCTTCTGGTGTTTACCTAAACTTTCAGCTGTGGACCAGTACTGTCTGAGAACATTGCCTATGGTGATAATAATGTTAAAATGCAATCCCTAAATTTCCATATGTGTTGCTTGATGTGAAACATCAACTTGTGCATTATTCAATGAATGTTTTAAAAAGAAAATTACACAAAACAAGTTGTGCAGGTATACAGTACATCTTTGTGTAAGTTTGTATGCACAAACATGTACCTGTTTTTACAAAGAGTATTCCAGTGTAAATTAATGCAGCTTAGTTGAGCAATAAATGCTTTAGTGCTAGTTTTAAAGTTTCCCTCTGCTTGGGAAACCTGGTGTCAGGGCACTGAGGGAAAAAACAGGCAGACTTTGTTGTGAAAGTGAAAACAGCTTGCGAGTGTATGGATGTCAACAAAAAAGAGACCTGTAGAAATAACTCCTGACAGGTCATAAAAATATGTTTCCACTGCACTGTATAATCTGCTTGATGTTTTCTCACATGTGCACAGGACGGTACAGCACTTTCCTAGAAAGACCTAGATTTAAGATCATTCAGACAAACCTAGGACAGAACTATTGTTTCTATTACTATAAGTTGGTCATATAAATGGCTGTGGTTAATGTCAGTACAGCATAATAAACAGGTAGTACAGATGTGATAACTCACCAAACCAAACTGCAACAAGAAGCTCAGAAAATCATTATTCAAAGAATATTTTTTCAAGTTGAATTCATCGTGTGTATCTTTAATTTTCAAAGTCAGTAAAATCATTAGGTGCAGTATGACTACAGTTTGACCACATAGGAAACCAAATAATTTAACTAATCCAAACTGTCATGATACCAACAAATGTTAGTATCACGCAATTCAAGGACACAAAAAAATAAATATTTCTAATTTGGCATGACTCAATTAATGCAAAACATTATAATCTATCAATCTTCTACATCATGGAACTGTGATTTTATTCTTACAGAGCTTCAACACATGAAATGTGTTTTGTCCCCAATGCACATTTTTATAGATAAACCTCCAGACAGGAAAGAAATGAATGGTAGGTACCTCAAATTAAAATGACTACTTATGCAACAGAAGAGACTGACCACAATGTGGTCAGTGTACATATTTCTTAGGGTACACAGTGTTCTAGAGTGCTGTGGAAGATGACAACAGGGTATTTTACCCAGCTCAATTGAAAAGACCTCTAATGCTGGCTGTTCCTGAATGAGGTTTTCATAATGCAGTTACAATTTTTAAGGGAGTTCCCATATCTGCATTTCTTTGCTTTAATTTTATCATATAGCTTTTAAAACAAGCAAATTTTATTAGTAGGCCAGCACGGGGGCAGTTCTGAAAAAAGACTGTGCTCAAATCTTTTTAAAGCATTCACAGTTTCTACCAGCTTAGAAAGAAACAATGAGCAGATATTTGGGAATTTTTTGGGGGTATTTCTCAAATCATTCTTAAGTATTGATTAAGATCTTGCCTTTTTCCGTCTTAAAAACTATGCAGTGATGTTGGCACACAAATATATCATTTTGTATTGTTTTTAAGTTTTGACATTGACATTATGAAATATGGGCAATATTCACATTTCACACTAAGAGGTAGAATTATAGCTGTGTATCAATCAATAATAGACAACAGCAATAGGGAGAATTTCAGTCAGATAACATACACACTATATTATTACTTGGATGATTACACTCACTCCCTTCATAAGCAATGTGTTTAAGCTTAAATCTCATGAAAAGAATGAATAAAACCCACTCCCAAAAAGGTGTGCGTGACTTTATGATGTGTGGAGCAGTTGAGTGAAAAAAAGACCCTTCCCAGCAGTAGTACGGCAGTATTTTAAATCTGCAGTGAACTCTACTGTTACATTACATATGTGTTAACACATCTGCACCTGAAGAGAAAGCACCTTTACTTTCCACATGGGTGACAGATGTTTAAGTTGGACACAGATTTCTTTTATAGGAGGCAGGAGATGCAAAAAGCTCCAGTGATTTTATAAGATGGTGCGGTGAGCCTTTGTCCTTCATTGTTGTAGAGTCATCGGAAATGACTTCACGCAGTGCTTCAGAGAGCACCAACAGTGTTCATCGACATCTGCATCAAACAAATGAGGATGAAGCTTAAGGCAATTTGGATTCAAAAATAAGAACTGGTGATGAAATGCCATCCACCAAAAGGAAAGTGGATCAAAGTAGGAAAACATCTTAAGATAAAGTTGAATATTATTAATTATCAAAGAAATAAAAATTTTGTTGACATTCAGTAAGGTCGCAATTGTGCCGAATATTTGCAACTTGATTTGAAGGTTCTACTTCAAAGTATCTAGAACTAGATTTCAAAGAGAGGAACCTTTTGGTAAAAAATGCAAATAAAATGTACGAATAATAGGAAAAAGTGCATCCATTTAAAATAGCCGAAGGTTACAAGAGGCAGTGTGTGTCCTGTACACTGTGACCACTGCAAACTATGTAGCAGCCGCTGTGTCGTCATTCCACAGCACCGTCGGGGTTCCTGGTTTGAACCTGGCCTCTCAATCAAATTTTTGGGACCTGCACCCTGCTTGCACACTGCTTGCAAATCATAATTTGTTTACTTGGCAATGCTCTCAGTAATACCAATGGTCAGTGGAACACTGTAATTGCAAGTGTATAAGTGAAGAAAATGACACACGCACACACATTCAAACTCATTCACTAAAACCTGAAGTACACATGCTGAGCTGCACTGTCTCTCATACTTCCAGGCCTTCATGGTCTTAAATAGAAGCACAGACCAGAGGAAGATACAGCTGGCTCTTTGAGGGGAAGCACTCTGGGTGACCCAGGCCCTGGAAGCCAGCGTCAGTTAGAGGATCCAAGACGGCTGCCACATTTATCATCCCCTCCACAGAGGAGGGCTAAAATATTAGAGGGATTTTACTCCAGCTTCCTCATCCTGCTCGAACCGAATCAAGAGGCCATTTTGAGGATGACATCATAAATTGTATGATTTCTGAATTGAAAATACTAAACGCTGACTGACTTAGATTTAGAATGTACCTTTTATTAACAAATACTGCCTCCATTTAATCAACAGGTTGGATATTGGACAACAATGTGAAATTTTGTGTGCACACAGGAATGGTTGCACTTAAGGTAGCATGGACACTTAGCTCTGAGTCGTAAGTCTGCTGTCCACCAACCAGAAAGTGTGATGGATTAAATACATGGAACTTTTCCAATGATAAATGGAGAGCGATAAGCACTGTAATGTCACAAAGATAAATATTAGCACAGCCAACAGAATAGTAGGAGAAATCACGATAATAGAAGGACTAAAAGTAGTAAGCCTCACGAACAGATCATTTGATAACTAAGCAAAGGTTTTTGGAAGTTATAGCTTAAAACAAAACGTCATTCTGCAGAGAACTGAAGTGAGCGAGAGTGACCATTCTTTGCCTCACCGTCATACCCTGTGGGTGAGACACTGGTTACATTTGTGGTTTTGGTTTGTTCTTAGAGCTCAAGACCTTTGGATTTTGTTTTCCAAAACATGTCTTGGATTTTTTGTATGTATTTAGAATGTTGTAATGATTGAAATGCATTTTAAAAAGTAAAATCCAGGTCAGAATCCAGAATGATACCTAGCACAATGAAACAACACATTTTACTGACATTATGAACTAATTTTTAACTTACGAATGCAAAATCCATTGCCATCTATGGCTTTTGGAAATTAGACATTGTGAAAGCGACAAATAATTTGACGATGATGACTCGCTGTTAAAGATTGATGAAATTGATGCATCGTACAGAATCTGAATTTCCAGCAAAATGAAACATGTTGTTGATTTATTCAGTAGATAAACCAACACCAGCGTTAGGATGGGTGGAATTTGATTTAAAGTGACATGAAACAGAGCACCTCAATAAAATGAGGCAGGCGGAAAGTGGGTGGGAGCACTGCAAGATGAAGCCTCTGAAAAATTTCTCACAGTCTCAAAGCTGGGGGGCAAAGCCAGCTCACACACAACACAACCATCTACAATGTCTGCACAGAGACTGGACAGCCAAGGCAGAGATTTACAGTAGCTTGCTGAGTCTGCACCCACTTACCTGTTGACGTGTGTTATTACAAGGTGATTTATCAGGCTGCGACCAGCGCAGGTTGATGGCTTTAGCAGTCAGACCTCGCTCTTTGCTGTATCACGCCAGGACAAGTCAGCCCTAACAGAAGACACACACGCACACAGCTCTGTGAGATTGACAAATGTGAAGGTGGAAGAAACAGCAGCCACAATAGCTGAAAGACAGCATTAATTGAAAAAAGTACAAGAGATCATTAGCGGTTTTAATATTGAGAGAAACTGCTCTCTGTGTAATTACTGTCTTCAAGTTTTACTTTGCAAATGCAAGAAGCGATAGATTTACCCATCATACAAGTCACCTCAGTATTTTTGGCCGATGTGAATGTAATTCCCTAGAAATAAGATGTTGAGTTTAGTTTATGTTAGCCACAGACCTTTGTTCTGGATACATTATTAAGTGAAAAGCCATTAAATCATCACCTATAGCTTAGACATTGTATACTTTTCTTTGCATATCTTGGGTATGGCTGCGGATTCTGCAGCCTCTCCCAACATGCAACATTCTTGAAAATTGAAATTGAAAAGGAACACTGGACAGTCTGCCAGTGTATCATGGCACTACCGCAAAAAAATACAAAAAAACAACCACAATCACTTTAGAGTTTCCACTTCACCTAGCCTACATGTCTGTGGCCTTTGAGAGGAAACCCACACAGACAGAAGTCAATCAGCTGGGTTCAGTCTGAACCCATGACCCTTTTGCTGTAAAGCGACAAGGATAACCACTGATGTGGTGTGCCACACGTAAGAATGAACATTTCTATGCCACACCAAGCCATTTCATTTGAGAATAAGCCTATGTAGGTTATTATTACCCCGTTTACTTCAGTAATCTTCTTAAGAATAGAATTGCTGTCAACACTAAACCACATAAGACAGAAACACCAAATATACTGTAAGAAATGACTAAGCTTGACTGTACCAGCTCTGGAGAGTGCCACTTTATGAAAACACACTGGAGAAACTGGACATGCTCTCTGGCATCCCACATATATACTTTTCTGTTTGACACCATCTATAGGGAATACTTACGGCTACACAATATTGAGGTTCTCAGGGAAACTCAGGAAACACTTGTCCTGAAAATGGACATTCAACACAAACATCCTCTTCCAAAGGGGGCTGCAGTCCAACCCATGCTGTGCTACGGCACTAAGATAGATGGTTCCCAGTCCTTTTGACAATATTATATTTGAGCTAAGTCCAGATCTTAAGTTTTTGGGCCCACCCTTACAGAGGGACTAATATACCCACAGTTACTAACGATGCATCCATTTAGAACAAAAAACAGAGAAAGAGAAAGCAAAGTAAAGATTTGTATCTTTTGTCATGGTGGTGAGCAGAGTGCCTTTTTCGCAATTTGTATGTAGTTTTGAGTGAGGTGAGCAATGTGAAAGCAGACAGAACATCTCTCTCTCTCTTTCTCTCTGTATGTATGTATGTATGTGTGTGTGTGTGCGTATATATATATATATATATATATACTGTATATGTATGTATATAAACTGTATATAAACGCTGTGCAGACTCAACCAAGTATATTTTCAGAACAAGTCATTTCCTGTAAAGTCTTCTCAGTCATTTTCATCTCCTTCCTGTCAAAGCACAATAGTAAAGCAAGGGACCTGTTTCTATTTCCAGATATTAGACGACTGCCTTGATACACAGATGCACTTTCTATAAAGTATGACATTACCATTGACACAAAACATTAATCAGGATATTTCTTATAACAGGTTTCTACACAAGTTTATCTATTTAGCTTTCCATAACGTGATGTTGACTCGAAGTATGATTTACATCCGAGTACCTGTTATGGGTATCAAATTCGGGACACGAAGGGGTGGCTTTCTCATGGAACACTTTTACAGCACAAGGACGCTGTTAAACGATTCTATATGTTTTTATCATAACATAATATAACTTTTGGCATGTTATTAAATATTTATTTGTTAACTCCATTAGAGTCATAAAAGGCACCTTGAATATATATACTAATTTCTTTATTGACTGTATATCATTAATTAAACGAAGCTGGTGTATAACTGTGAAATTTTGATTAAATTAATATTTTACTTTGTCATCTTTGTTCTACTTTTTCACGTTCCATAGAACCTGAATGATAGCAGCTCGATATAAGAGTTCTACTAAGGCAATGATATGGGCTCATCAGTACGAGAATGGTTTGACCTCTGAAGAAAATGCAAATATTATGACATTCTGCCAAGTAGAATATATTTGGCATAGGTCACAGCAGAGCAAAGGTCACAGTGTCCAACATAGGTTCATCCTCTGTGATGGAGGCATGAGTAAATTTGATGTTGATACCAATGTTGCACATGGTTGCTGCAATACTTAGATGCATCTTAGATCAATGAGTCAGGATCAACTTAGTGAAACCGAGGAACGAACAGAAGACTCATCATCAACGTTAGGGTTTCTAATTAGCAGGGGTGAAAATCCCATGTGACCATTTTATACATTTTACACATTGTGGCAAAACGAGCATCTCAGTGAAATATTCTAATTTCATCTGAAATCTAATTTTCAGATAAAATTTTCTAATTTCATCTGAAATCTGCATTTTGTGTGGACATCTACATAGTCAGTCATTTCTAGTATTCTATAATGTTTAAAAGTATGCTATAGCCTTCCTAAACTCAATGAATTTATACGAGTGCCATTAAACATGTAAGATCAGTACACTGTGCGCATTCAATACTATTACCTGTCCTCTGCAGGTTAACACGCACACCATCTGCATGGTCCTGACTCAGACTGTCTGTGAAGTGATTAAAGGACATCTGCCAAACCACTTATGCATAGTTCCCCTTTA
>OMNV01005936.1:1143-13259 GCA_900303265.1 Brotula barbata
TGTGACTCCGTGATGTCACAATAATCATCGAGGTGAGCCACACACATCGACTCACGTGCCACCCCCCAACCCTCCACTTTGTCCAGACCAGGGAGAGCCTGTGGCCGACATGGAGAACACAGCCAGCATCTCGGACCCCCCGGGCTCCAACCACTTCCTCCCCGGGCCCCGCTCCGCCGCAGACGCCCAGGAGAGCATGAAGGCCAAATACGTCGCCACCCGAAAGAAGCAGATGGAACAGGTAAGAAAAAGAAAGAGGAGGGAGTCAGGGAAGGGTGGAGAGAGGGGGCGAACAGGTAAGAAAAGAAGGAGGTGGAGAGAGGGGGAGAGTCGGAAGGGTTGAGAGAGGGGGAGAACAGGTGAGAAAAGAAGGAGGGGGAGAGAGGGGCGAACAGGTAAGACGACATGAAAAACCAGACTCAAAGTTTTTAGAGTGGAGTGGAGCGGCCACGCGGGGGCGCACGTGTGCCGTATGGACAGAGGAGATGGAGGGATGGGTTAACTTCCCTGCTCCATGTCTTCTACATAGAGTGGTCAGGAGAGGTTTGTGTTTTGCTGTAAGCATCACATTTCGTGGATTCTCCAAAACCTTTTCAAGTTTCTTCATTTTAAACGATTGATTTGATCCATAACACCAACTGCACCTTCATCAATAAAGAAACAAAAGTTCATCCAGATCCAATACATCCTCATGTTTATGCTGTTTCTTTATGTGTTGTGTCCTCTCATGCAGGCTCCGTGTCACGTGGAGCTTCAAAGAGCCTTGGATAAAATCACTAAATCCCAGCAGAAGTTAGGTGACAAACTGACCAGATTCTACCTCCCCAACTGTGACAAACATGGACTTTACAAAGCCAAGCAGGTGAGCCTCCTCCTCCTCCTCGTTAGGTGTGTGTGTGTGTGTGTGTGTGTGTGTGTGTGTGTATATGTGTGTGTATGTTGGGTCCCTGTGTCCTCTTACAGGCGTGTGTGTCATGTATGTGTGTGTGTACATCAAAGTGTGTCTCTCCTGTCGCTGCAGTGTGAATCTTCTCTGGATGGACAGAGGGGTCGATGTTGGTGCGTGTCATCCTGGAAAGGGAAGAAGATTCTGGGTTCGAGTGACCTCCCCGTGGACGCCGAGTGTCCTTGAGACTTCGTCTTGCTAAAGCACAAAAACTCAACAAAAACCAACCACTGATTTTTTTCGTGTTTTATTTATTGATTTCTGTCCATGGTGGTGTTGAATTCAGGTACACTGTCATATTAACACCCCCCATCCCAAAGAGAAACATCTTGTTTTGTTTTTTTACAAAAAGGAGATTGTAATATTAATGCATTTACTCCTCAGCCTTATTTATTTTGTTCTTTGTGATCCTTTTTTGTGAGTATTTATATCCTTTTTGCCTTATTTTCTTCATGTATACAGTGTACATAAAGTTTGTGTCTCTGGAGTTAAGCTCGCTCTGCCCTTTAGGTTTTCTGAGAAACCAAGCAAGAACAAAAGCACTGAGTGGCCTAATGTCATGTAAATGTTGTTTTTATGATTGAGTTTCTTTGTTTTATCATGGTTTCTTGTTTCCCTCCAACCTCAGTGAAGACAAAGCTCTCCAAACTCATTTTCCCATGATGGGTCTGCAGATAGCCGGTCTGCCTCTCACACGGGTATCTCTACGTTTACCTACCTCCAGTATGTATATGTGTCTGCTCTTACTTGGTGATTTATCTGTCAAAGATTTGTGTTGCTACTCTGTCCTATCAGAAGATGAGACCACAAAGAGCAACAAGCAAGGATTGAGTGTGTGAATGTGTGTGTAGGACTGTGCTCTCTCTACCTGCTGCTGTTGGAGAGAGAATGTTATTGATGTGAGTCCAAAGTGACTTGTGTGCTGACTTTTATAATTCAGATGTAAAAATGTGATATATTTAATAAAAACATTAACCTCAGGTCTTTGTTCCTTTCTCTCTCTCTCTCTCTCTGTGCTGTTATCAAGGTACGTCCTCTTTAACTTGTCCCGTTGGGCTCTGTTTGCCTTGGTTGGGCACAGGAATTCACCTCAGCCCCTAGTGCCCGCTGCCAGCCTGCCTGGCACCAGCACATTTATTTTTATTCTTTATTCTTTATCCTTATTGACACATTCCAAGACTGAGAGGAGCCTGATAGCATCCACGGATCCAAACAGGAGCCATTTGTGTCCAGGTATGGGCGGTGCTCCTGATCATTGGATATTTTTAATGTATCCAAAATCCTTGAAATAACTTTGATTGAAGTAGATTGGTCATTTTTAATGTGCTAATGAGATGATGAAGAAGGCTGCATCCTCCCCAGCCAGACGACGTCAAAAACCAGACTCAGATATGTTCATTCTTTATTTAAAAAGGACATTAAATACAAATGATATCTGAATCAAAATCAGATAATAGTCTCTGTGATTTCTACTTTAGTATCATGAGAAGCTTGGATCAAAAAGACTTGAAGGACCAAGTTGAAGTGAAAACCACCGTACAGACAGATTCCTAATGTGACCAGCAGGAACAAAGTGACGTAAATGCGAAAGACTAAGGCAAGATGGCAGGGCGTGCACGGAGAAAAGTGACTGACCGAGAGTGAATCACCAAAGCCAAAAACCTGAGTGGCTGAGCGATAGATTTCTCTCGTGGCTGAATGCAGCCGGCGGGCACAGCATACACATAAAAACATGAATTAGTGATTATAATCCCCAAAATAAATGAATTAGAGACTTTCACTGAAAACCCAGTTTGGATCATCTTATAATTCTTAGATAAATAACTTTATTTTTTATTTCTAAGTACTATCTATACATGATATCCAGTCAGACGCATAGCTGGCCAGGAAATAATCATCATCATCATCATCATCAGATATAAAAGACAGTCGTACAAATAAGAGGGAGGGAATAGCTTAAACGTCTTTTTATGCTCCTCCCCTTACATCAAGTCTTTGAACTGATGGGGTTTAGCACCAACACGTCTGGTGGAAGTCGTTTGTCGTCCTCTGTGTTGTTGTTGTGGTTGTTGCCGTCTGTTTAAGTGAGTGCACGGTCGAGCTGCGCGCATTCTGCATCTCCACTCTTCAAGTCTTTATACAGGATGTGGAACACAGCATCAGACAGGAAATTTGGGAGGACACACCCCCTCCCTCAGACCCCTCAGACGTTAGCTCCGATCATCTTTGACTGCATGCATGAGGAGCAGTGGCACAGCTAAAGTGCTTTTAGTGCTTGTGCTTGAAGCGGGGGTGGTGGTGGGGGCGAAAGGGCAGGAAGTCGGTCACACCAAGCTTACACTAGGGGGCACCACTAACAGGGACAGGACGAGGACAGGAAGGGGCAGGGTAAAGAACACAGCTGCATGAGGACGCGTCCACACAGGGACTTTTTGCTTATTTTTAAAATCTCTTCTTCCTCCTTTAAAAGCCACCGAAATACAGTTGTGTGGCAGCACCCCCGTGTGGTGAGGAGTGGGTCGGACTCAGCAGCTTGACCGTCGGTTCTCTCACTTGCTGCTCTGCAGCGTCACTTTAAAAACGCTCAAGCAGAGCAGAGAGATTCAATTCAAACTTTGATTTTCCTCCTGTTTCTTTGCTGCGCTTAAGTATTTTATGCAAAAACTTCAGACGCCATAAACACAGGTAAAAGTTTGGTTCGGATCACAGATCAAAATGTAAAATTCCACGTGCTAAGTGTTTTCTTACACCAATACTCCAACAAGATGAATGAATTATGCCATATGTTTGTATTGTAAACATCACGCTACATAATTTCTTCTGTGATCTTAGCGACACATTTCAGGAAGTCCCGCCTTCTTGTCACAATCCAAGTGAGTTAAAAATAATGCGCATGCAGCCCAACTCTGCTCCTTCCAAGATCCTGCTTTCCTTCAGGCGTTCCGACCCACGAACACCCTATTCCGTTTGTTATTTTCCTCCTCCTGCATTCTGTGAGTGAGCACCTCATTACTCTGAAATATTTGTGTAAATCTGGTAACGTCATTATAAGTTCACACGACATAAATCTAACCAGCAATCATGTTTTCACCTCGACCACGTAGGCAATATGTGGTGCAGACTTTAACAAAAAAAGGCCTGGGAGGGGTGTTGGATTAAGGCACTGGACTGCATTCAATCCCTGCGTTCACAACCTCCGGTTAGGATGAACGCAGCACCGAAGGACAAGAGGTTGAAGACCTGCAGTCCCATAATCCTTCATTTCAAATTAACCCTGAGCCACGAGGGGTGGGGGGTCAAGAGGCCTCTTAACTGAGCTTAGTGACACACAATATTTACAAAAATCAACACTTTAGGGAGTTTACACACAGGGAGTGGGGGCGGTGTTACAGTCACATGCGAGTCCTCAATAAAGTGAGTGGAATAGTGCCTCCTCCCTCTCTGAATAGTGCAGATGATACAGTTCTTCCTTTCTTTCTGAACAGCTGCGATGGAGAGGAGGGTCGTCCAATGTTCTACCCCCCACCCCGCACACACACACATTGTTCTCTCTCCCTACCTGAAGTCAAAGCTTCTGAATCTTTTCAAAAGTTTACACCAAACTACATGCAAGAGCAAAGTAGACCCCCGTCCCTCTCTACCACCCTCTCTCTCTGTACTATTGTACTCTTTCCTCACTCAGCCCCCCCCCAACCTGTCGTTCATTTGCTTTCCAGGTGGTAGCACTGCGTCTCACTCCTCTCCTTGCCGTTGTATCCAGGCAGAGGTTGTCCATATTTGTCCACGCACCAGCAGTAACCTCGCTTCCTCCCGTTGGACGGACGGCACTGCAAAGGGACGCAAAGAGAGATAATTAAGAAGGATATGCAGGGCATGTTGGGTACCGATGCAGTTACAGTCAAGCTCCACGTCCCCTGACGGACCAAATTCTTCAGGCTGGATTTAATTCTTGCAGACACCTTTGGCTTGGACCTGCTTTAAACTGTCCCAATCATGCCAGAGGGCGAGCCATCTGACAAACCTGACAGAGCAGATCACCCGGCCCATGACGCTAACAGAGTTTCAAAAGGTTACGTTACGACCAATGTGGCTGAAATATCTGCAGGTCCTCCATCTCTAGGCTCTATAGCATTAATTAACGCAGAAAGTTGACAAAGAAGAAAAAAGGCCATGGTAAATTGTTTAGAATTACATTGTTGATGATGAAACTATGTCGTCAAATTAAATCAGCACATTCAAATTTGTCTGTAAATCTTCTTATCATGTGGTAACTCCACCACCAAGGGTCCATGTTTCCTTTTAGGTTGTCTATTATTTTTTCAGGTCATCATAGACATTGCCTTTTTTGTCAATGCTTTTAGTAAAGTGTAATATTAACTCCCTCCCAGAGTTTCCTTTATTCTGTGTAGTTAATAACTTAGTTAAAAATTCCGCTGGTCAGAGAACAACAAGGTGTGTGTAAATCCAGGGCCTTTTGGTCATGAATGAGTGTTCTGAAGGGAGGATGAACAACCAGCAGACAACGATGAAGGCTGCACACCCTTCAAATTATCATCAAGAATAAATACAAACAACAAAGTATTCCTAGTCACACATTGAGATTATGGGATTACAAATCCATTTCTCCAAGCGTGTAAATGTCTTACACAGAGTAGCCACGGTGCAGAGCAAAGGCTGGACCATCTAGCACCCAAACCTAAACGTGTCCAAGCCTGGCCGAACAGTCCACACCAAGTAAAAACAAAGTCTGGCTTCTTTCTGTAGATCAGAGTGAGACCCGGAAGAGAAAAAGAATGTGTACATGTGGAGGATTTATCATGTCCACGTGCACTGAGACTACACATTAGCTAAGGAATTATGCCAATGCTCATCACCACCTTCCCTTTCCGCCTGTGTCTCTCAGTCCGTCTCTTTGTTGGCTTATACGTTTTGGACTCAGTAAGGATGGCGAGTCAGCACAACTCCAGTGAGCCAAACGTGTCATCAATTGGCTGCCAGGAGGCGCGTATCACGGATAACATGATGCAGCTGCTCACCGCCTGAAAGGAGATCTGATCAGTCCACGTGCACCCAGCGCACACAACAATCTAAACCGGGAAACACGCAAGCAACGCCGTTCGATGTGTCTATGTGCGGGCACTGTGGGGGAGGGGGAAAGGCAAAAACCTGGATTATTTTGGACAGAGAGGGAGAGGAAGACTCTGAGTGAAGGAGTGTGAAGGTAAACATGGAGTTGCTAAAATATTTACCAAGGCCAGTTGGAAACCAACGCTGCTATTCTGGGCAGCTGGCACAAAGCCAAAATCATCTGGAGCTGATTATGGTCTGCGCGTGCCCATAAACACGCAAACATGTAGGCACACAAGCAGACTGTACATATACATACTAACACACACACACACACACACACACACAGTAATATCAGGTGTCCCATAGTAGGCGGAGTGGAGGAGATGAAACTACACAATCAGTCGTCCCAGAATAATCCTGCTAACTACCGTCAACGGCTGCTGACCCCCCAGCTCACATACTCTAATACTGCGCCCAAGTACTTTTTTGGCACTTTAGCCCCCTTTTCTTCATGTCTGGAACATCCAGCTCTCTCTGCTCACATTGCTAATGTGACTGTTGGCCTGTGGAGGGCGCAGGTTGTCTTCACTTAGCGATCGCTCTGCAGATTCTACGCTTCAAACTCGTCTACATTTGTGATTTATCCTAGATGGTGTCTGACACCTGACTTTTAGTGATGAATAACGAAGTGTTAGGAAGACTCCAGCTGGGGGGACGAAGTTTGACAAAGATAAAGACAACGGAAAAGGAAACGGAAACAGAAGGAAAAACGGAAGGAAAAACGGAAGGAAAAAAACAGAACGGCCTCTTACTACGTTTGGATGGTTGATAAATGTGAGCCAGAATGTCAAAGTTTCTAAAAACCTTGTTACGTCCCAATGCAAAATCTGGATGTAGACGTTCATTTGTAAATAATTTTAGTTTTGCTAATAAGAAGATGAGCAGACAGGTCTATGATCAGGTGTGTGTTATTACGTGCAAACCGAGTTCCTGACCAAAGAAAGCTTTACAGAGACACAGAGCCATTAAAATTCCTCTGCAATAACCACAGTAGATCAATCCAAGGCTTCAGATATTATCCTCTGTCTCTCTGTATGTCCTCCCTCTCTCTCTCTCTCTCTCTCTCTCTCTCTCTCTGTCACTCAGTTTCATCGTCTGAGACTTCACCTTCTACTTCAGCTCTGACCCAGAATACGAGACAGCAGAGACGGGTGAAACATTGTGTTCTACTTTTGCCACGGTTAGCTATGATAGAATCCTGTGTTTGGTGGGTGTGTGTTGGGGGTGAGGGGGGTTAAGTGGAACGCTAACATGTGCATGTGTGCATTCCTTGTTGCTTGGCTACCTTTGAATTGGCTTGGCTCTTTTCATCTGTCAACTATTAGCAGGCATCTCAAGCAATCCTTCCTTTACTGCCTTTACATACTCACTCATACTATAAGAGGGAAAGTGCATCGGTGGCTGGCTATGCCTCGGTAAGGACTTGCAGGATGACATCCTGAGCCCTGCTGCAGGCGTGTTCATTTGGATCATCTACAGTGGCTAACGAGACTCAACGAGCTACAAATGATAGACGCGCTGCAAATTCAGAAAACTCTTTCATCAAGATAACACACATACGCTTCATTGAACAAACATAAAAATGCAGTAAATACAGTCACAAGACAACAGAAGTTTCTAGATGACAGTTTAAGACGTTATATTGGGAATGTGTTGCCACGTTAAAGTGAAAACAAAGTTATAATATGTAACTCCGGTTAGCAAAGGTAATCGTTTGTATGCCAGTAAATGAACTAAATTACAGTCAATGTTTATCATATTGATTCATAATATAATACAATATGATATAAAAAGTCTAAATATGTGAGCCCTCCAGCCTGCATCTCAGTAAAAAGGCACATTTCACATTTATAATGCCACCCTTATGCATGCGCATGCATGTGTGTTGCGTGTATGAATGCAGCCTCTTGTAATGGCGTCTTTAAGCAGCTAATAGCAGCTCCACTGGGCTTCACGGACATTAAAACCAAACTTGTTTGACCAAAAGATAAACATCAGCTCATATAATGCAGTGTGTGTGTGTTTGTGTGTGTGTGTGAAAGAGGGCCATCTGTATGCGTTGTGAGTAAACCCCCGCTCTGCACATGGATGCAGGATATGAAGAAGAAGAGATTTAACCAGCATCAGTAAATGCCCTCTGGGATGAGTGGTCTGAAGTAGTCATGGGCGTGTTTTGGGCCAAACACGATGTGAACCAATGAGAGAGTCACCTGCCCTTCCCTTCAACGGCCGAGCGCCTGGACCTGGTTCACTGCTATTTAGACTGGTGGAGTCTGGCCAAAGAACTTCTCCTTCGTGTTACAGGTCTGACAGATTTGAAACAGATTTGCTTGCAGGAGCAAATCTCCGTGCATGCAAATTTCAGTGCAAAATGTATACAAAATTATTTTGTGTGTTTCAATGGAAGCCTGCACAACAGCACTGAACTTTTGTGTGGCAAGAAAAAAGAAGAAAGTGACCATCTGGAAGTCTCGAAATGTCCAGTGTCCAGTTCTCCATTATATGGAGGTAAAGGGAAATTGTACAGGCTATTATCTAACATCCACACTGTTTGTAGGATATATGTCAATTAAACCCAATTGAATGCCAATATTCACCTGAAGGCAGAAGGACAAGTATGTGCTTTCCATATGTGCTGCACAGCTATGCACACTGCTTCCAAGGGCGTCCCAACCATGCGCTGCATGACGCACATACATTTCCTTATATGGAGGTCACTCCCAGAGTTGGGGGTGTTCCCAAGAGATGTTCAAGTGTTTTCTGTCATATAATAAAACGCAACACAAGAACACAGCGCACAATGTTGGAACACATGAATGTGAATAAAGGGTCTGGTACGCAGCCAAATGGGTAGCAGACAAGGGCGTAGGCCCACATGGACGAACACTCAGTTATGGAACTTAACTCTAGGAATGTGGAATGTCACCTCACTGGCAGGGAAGGAGCCTGAGCTTGTGCGGAAGGTTGAGAAATACTGACAAGATATAGTTGGACTCACCTCCACACACCGTATGGGCACTGGGACCAAACTCCTAGAGAGAGGCTGGACTCTCTCATTCTCCGGAGTTGCTCAGGGTGAGAGGGAAAAACTTGCGCGTGGGAGGAGGTCGGGTAAGCCATGGAAAATGAATTTTGGTCAGCCCCGAAGCTGTTCTGGCAAACTATCCGACGCCTCAGGAAAGGGAGACAGTCCTTAGCCCAAGCTGTCATTAGCTGGGGCAGGGAGCTGCTCACCTGGATGGGGGACATCATTAGACAGTGGAAGGAGCTCTTCGAGGAACTCCTTAATCCGACCTCCATGCCAATCCGAGAGGAGGGCTCGGGTGGGTCAGATGCCATTTCGCTGGTGGAAGTCACTGAGGTAGTCAAGAAGCTCCACAGTGGCAAAGCAGATTCTACCCGAGATGCTGAAGTCCCTGGATGTTGAGGGCTGTCATGGCTGACACACCTATGCAATGTCGCATGGAGGTCGGGGACAGTATCCCTTGGCAGGCAGACCGGGGTGGTAGTTCCCATTTTCAAGAAAGGGGACCGGAAGGTGTGCTGCAACTACAGAGGAATCACACCCTCTGTGGTTCTGATCAGAAAGTGACTTTAGATGCACATTGGGCAGGTTTGAAGACAAGTGTGAAGCAGCTGGGATGAGAATCAGCACCTCCAAATCTGAGGCCATGGTACTCCTGGAAAAAGGTGAAATGTTCCCTCTGGGTGAGAGGAGAGCCACTGCCTCAGGTGGAGGAGGTCAAGTATCTCGTGTCTTGTTCACGAGTGAGGGCAAGATGGTGCAGCGTCTGAAGTCCTACGGATGTCGAACAGAACTGTCGTGGTGAAGAGGGAGCTGAGCCGGAAGATGAGGCTGTTGATTTACCAATCGATCCATGTTCCTGTCCTCACCTATGGTGACGAGCTTTGGATAGTGACCGAAAGGACGATACAAGTGGGAGAAATGAGATTCCTCTATAGGGTGTCTGGTATCACCCTCAGGGACAGGGTGGGAAGCACAGATATCCGGGAGGGACTCGGAGTAGAGCCGCTGCTCCTTCGCATTGAAAAGAGTCAGATGAGGTGGTTCGGGCACCTAGTCACGATGCCCCCCAGTCGTCTCCCTGAGGAGATATTCCGGGCACGTCTACTTGGGAGAAGGCCCTGGGGAAGACCCAGGACACGCTGGAGGTATTACATCTCTCAGCTGGCCTGGGAACACCTCGGGATCCCGCAATATGAGTTTGAGGACCTGGCCCGAGACAGATCAGTGGGCTGATCTGCTCAGTCTGCTGCCACCGTCACCCGGAGCCGGATAAGCGGCAGAAAATGGATGGATGGATGGATATATGTACAAATGATTAAGAAGATAATTACTTTTATTATTGTAGTTTGTGTGTGTGCGTGTAAATATATAAATATATATATATATATATATAACATTTGTATGTGTACACGCATATATATATATATATATATATGTGTATATAACTTTTAACTAAATATGCAATTTACTGATTATTATTACTATCATTACAGATAACAAAGTGAACAAAGTGGTCAGAAGAGGAAGAAAGGGAAAAAATAAATAAATGTGTATATATACTTTCCGGTTCACTCACTGTCACAAAACATGCAAAACACACAGACATTTACACTCAAGAAAGAAATTACTGTACTACACAAACCATGCGATCCATTACTCAGCTACATGTCATCTGAACTTTTTTTTATCATTGTATATTAATATTTACTTATTTGTTTAGTGGTTTTATTATATCTTTTATTGATTTCATTATAATCTTATTCATTCATAATTTTCCTTACTTATTTACTTTATTGAACCCTGGTGACTATGTCCACCTCACTATGAGGGTACCTGACCTGCAAAAGGCCAGCAATCTCCTGTTGGTCTGGGGGCGGCCTAAAGCAGGAGTGAGCAGGGAGAGCAGAGAAGGGAGGGAAGAAGATAAACGGAAAGAAGGCAAGAAGGCCAGACACCCAACAGGGTTACACCCTGATGCCCAACCAGACCCCTGCCCGCCCAACAACAACAACATAGCAGGTTTTTCTTTTTCTTTTCTTTTGGTTTGTTTCTTTAATCTATTTATTTCTCTCTTTTTTCTCCTCCCTTCATCTTTTTCCTCTCTCTGGCTCCTGTCCTTCCCTCCACATCCTCAAAGAGAACACACACGAACACAACAATACCCGCATACACGCTGACACACATACATCCCACATACAGTACATCTATTATCAAACTGAAATTTAACTGATCTGTATTTCCATATTGTTATTGATTCATTCATAGGTTACTGTCTGGTTTGTTCTTCCTCACCCACTTGTACTGTCCCATGTCATGTGTCTTCATGTTAATCTCCTATCCTCCCCTAAATTTATTTACTAATGTAATCTTGTTTCGTCCAGTTTCCTTCCCACCTGGGATAATATATGTTTTTCTTTATATTGTTTTGTATACCCACTGTAAATTGAAAACTGTAAAAACTTTTTTTTTATAAATCAGAAAAGCACAGTCAATAATAGACTTGAGCCAAGACTGTGCCAACAATTTGTGTGACCACTCCTCATTTTAAGACCAACACGTCCATGGGCACACAAACGGCTGTAAGTGTACTTGATATTTATTTATCTTTAAAGTACTATTGGTGCAGCAATGAAGACAAACATCTTAACTTCCTGTCATATCTCTTTAAACGTCCCTGTTTGAATCTTAACAAACTTAACAAAACATAAGAATTGTTATGATGAATGGATGACTCTCTGCTGCTTCATCGTTTGATTTGTGAAATTAATATTAATATTAAGTAATAAATCATAAGGTTTGTCAATCATTCTGACGGATTGTGCAGCAGTCAGATTAAAATGACACATAGCTGCTCATCCCTGTGAAGAGGAAGGAGAGGAGGATCAGAAAGAGAGAGAGAGAGAGAGAGAGAGAGAGAGAGAGAGAGAGAGAGAGAGAGAGAGAGAAAGAGTGAAAATAGCTGTCTGGGTCCCTGGAGGCTGAACTCTTATTATAAAGCCATTGTGGTTGATG
>OMNV01005938.1:1042-33414 GCA_900303265.1 Brotula barbata
TTATTTGTGGAACCAACATTCCTTCCTCTTTCACAGCTAATTTCATAACATGTTAAACATACACACACGTGCACACACGCAAACGTGCCTACACATCATTTAGAACACTAATTTCTAAAACTGGTTTCTAATGAACTTACTAAAACTATAGCTGGTGGACAGCTGTTCATTATATTGTCCCCATACTAAGATTTCACACAGACGAACCTTTACAGTTTTTATTGTCTCTTTTCTCATATAAGTTGTTGCTCCCTATCCCAGCTTACAGACCACTTACCAAACGTGTGAAGCCATCTCTTAAACCCTGTTACTGTGTGTCCATAGGGAGCAATCTGTGGACTCCCAGGACTGCCTCTCTGACACAGACTGGACGGTGTTTGCATGAAATCATGGAGGCCTCAGTCACAGACACGGAGCAGCCAACCTGTGGAATACAAACACAGAAAGAAGAACACTTGCATGAAAACTCCAACCTCAGACCTCTGTATGTAGGGCGTACAATCAATCGCAGAACACCTGATTTTCATCTTCCAATGTCTCCCACCCTGATGAGTGGAACATCCTCTACACCCACGATGACATAGAGAATAAGGAAGCAACTAACTAAATAAAATATGAGTTCACGCTGATGACCAGGTTCCTGCCCCATCCACTGCTGAAGTGAGTGAACACACAGAAAGCGGCAGGTCCCAGTGGAATACCAGGACTAAGCCTTCAGGGCTTATGCTACATCATCACAGGCATTTTCAACCTGACTTTGTACCTGGAAATATTCATAAGACTAAAACTGCATGGTATTGACAGGGGTTTCCAATATTCTGTCACCACATATGTACGTAACTTTGTTATCATATACAAAATATTAGAAATCTGAATATAATGCAGTCATATATAGCAGCAAAACTAACTGTATGTGTACAACAAGTAAAATTTAAGTTGGAGTCTTTGACATAATGTCAACAAAAACTGATAGATTTTTTTTTTCTTTATCTTATTTACTTCATTTTTTTTCAAGTTGCTGCAATATAATACAGTATTTAGGTGGTGGATGGATGGATGGATGGATGGATGGATGGATAGATGGATTTTTTTAGTGTCAAACACAGCCAGCAGGGGGCACTGTGACTTCCGTTTCAGCCGGCTGTGACAGAGTGTGACCAATCAGCCTCCTGGACACTGGTCGGTGGGCGGGTCTGGAGCAGATGCAAGTATGGCGGCGTCCTTAGACGATGATTTTGAGTTAAATAACCAAGACTACTATTCTCTGCTGAACGTCAGGAAAGAGGTAGGCTTCGCTCCGTGTTCTCCGGTGACGGTAAGCGGCGGTGGAGCTTTCATCTTGTCGGTTAGGCTGACTAACACTGAGAAAGCGTTCGGTGAAGTAACCGCCGGTCGGTGCATCATCCTTCAGTTGAATAACGGTCTTCTCCATCATCATCATCATCATCGTCATCATCATCAGCACCATCACCGTTCACGTCCACGAAGGTTGGGGTCGGATGATGCTGAAGGCCGTTTGACCTTGTGCTCTACATGAACCGTGATGGTGTTCTGAAGTGTCTTGGATAAAGGGGGACCTAGAGGCCCGACTTGGACGTGGACCAGTTTGCACGTCCTGATTTCAATGATAAACTGGGGGTTTGTCTCCTGATGAAGAGACAGACGTCCTGCATCATAGCAAAAGACTTAGTGGTGGATAAAGTACCGAAATATCTCAATCAAAAATGACTTCAAGTTAAATTCAGTCATTGGGAAATAAACAGGAGAAAAAGTCCTTTAGGTAATGTTAGATCATTTCAACCAATTATCTAAACCGTTTTTGATAATTACTTAAGTACTGAAATCAAAGATAAACCAAATCTACATGAGGAAAAGCTGTTGTCAATCTTAATTGCCACTTCAATTAAACTATTCCTACTTTATTTAGAAAATGAGCTCTTCAAAAGTTTGTGCTCTCAACAGCTATGATATAATCAAACGTTTATTAATGAAGTAAAAACGGGTCAATTTCATATAGACTTATTTAAAATTCTTGTTAAAAGATAAATGTTTCCAAAGACACTGAATAGATCAGGATGCATTCTGGGAAAATTTGTTAAAAGACACATTTAGAATAAAGATGAATTAAAAATGCAATAGCTAATAAATGTAAGGGTTACTGTAATGGATTTTAGAATGAAATAAAATCATAACTTCATAAGAAATTGAGAGTTTACTCTGTTATTAATGGGTACAAATGTGAAAAAGGACCCTTAAGTTTATTTAAATTCCTTTAAGTAACAAATCGTTTTCTTCAAAGTGGACTCAGTTACTTTGTTTTCATGCGTTAAAGGAGCTGCGATGACTACACGGTGACGACTGTACCTGCACCTGGGCACCTGCACTTATTTTAGAATTGATTTTGTACCGATTAATGGACCTGTTTTGACAGAAGCAGTGGGATCAAAGTAAAGATTTTCTTTGGGATACTTCACTGAAGTGCAAATTCTCCCAATACATCCTTAAGTAGTGCTAACATTGTGAAGTATTTCTACTTTGTTACTTAACACCACCGCTCGTCTCTGCTTCCTGATGTAACCCGATTAGTGGCTGTGTGTTTACAGCAGGAGCGACAGTTGATAAGTTGTGAGGCTGACACATAAGTATGTAATATCATTTGTGGAAGTAATGTATTTCTCTAGCTCGGATGATGATGTCATGTCAGCCGTGGTGGGTTTTGGACTTCTATGAAACTGGGATACAATTTCTCTGTAATAATTGGTAGAAATCAGTTTGGTAGGAGATGTAATACGATTGCAGCACCTCTGACGTTTCTAAAATGAGCCCAGAAGTGATCATTCAATACTTGGACATTATTTAATATTGGCTCTATGAACACAGTCGTATGCTGTCAGAAGTGAGACTTCTTGTTCTTTTTCATCACAGGCTACTGTAGAGGAGCTAAAGGCTTCGTATCGGAGGCTGTGCATGCTCTACCATCCTGACAAACATCGAGACCCCGAGCTGAAAAGGCAGGCGGAGCAGCTTTTCAACCAAGTGCACCAGGCTTACGAAGGTAACGACTCGTACAGGTGTAAACGACTCGGATTGACACAGAGCACGCAGTGACGTTTCCCCCTTCCACCCCTCAGTGCTGAGTGATGCTCAATCCAGGGCTATCTATGACATTTTTGGGAAGAAAGGCTTGGAAGTGGAGGGCTGGGAGGTGTGTATTACCTTGCATGCACTTTCTCTTTTTTCTGTCTATCATACTTTTTAACATCCCTCCATCATCAATATCTTGTGATGCTGATTACCACGCAGGTTGTGGAAAGGAAGAGAACTCCGGCAGAAATTCGAGAGGAATACGAAAGGTTGCAGAGGGAGCGAGAAGAGAGGCGACTGCAACAAAGAACCAACCCCAAGGTTTACACACACACACACACACACACACCACATTCCCGAGCTTAGTCCTTGACGTCTGCTTGTGATGATATTTTAATGGTTGATGCTGATACCGATATTGTTTTGAACACAGCAGCGTTGTTTTGACTCCAATTCAGTCCAGATTTTAATATCACAACAAATGTGAATAACTGATACAGTCATTTGATCATTTATTTTAAAAAATATTCACTAGAAAAACTGAAAACATGGCAGCAGCTTCAAAACGTCCATAATAGCTAGAATAATAATTAAAAAAAACGAAACAAGGCGTCGCAGCAAAATTGTCATAAGGTGTCTGAAATGTATGACCTGGGCTACTTTAAATAACCTATGACCTGATGGTGGACAATAAAACAAGCTAATCTTTGATGGCATGGAACTCAGTTCATGCCGTTTGTTTTGTTGTTCTTCCAACGTGCGTTCCGGCTTTTCTTCAGCGTCTCCTATAACCCTGGACGTCGCCTTTTCTGACAAATTACAATTTGCAAACGCTGTCATGGGGACATTAATGTCCCAAAAAAAGTCTGAAGAAAGGAAATGAGCCAGATTCAAAGCTGGCAGGGTCAGCGCGGCGTTGGTGCGATGCCATGGAACAACAATCGCCCAATTAATTGTTCTGGGTGATGTAGCGGTCGATCTGTAACCTCTTCTGCTACTCAGATGGTATCAACATACTTTGTATAATGATGTGGGAGGCATGTAGAGATATAATTGACTCTGATTTCCTGCCCCTCCCTCCCCGGATTGTTCAGGGCACCATCAGTGTTGGTGTGGACGCCACAGACCTGTTTGACCGCTACGATGAGGACTTCGAGGATATTCCAGGGGGAGGCTTCCCTCACATTGAAATCAACAAGATGCATATTTCTCAATCTATAGAAGTACGGCAACAACACACAAACTCACTCAGCGCTGATCGTCCTCCCGGCCATCTCGCGTCTCTCTGAGGCCCGCCGGAGTCTTCTTAGCAGGCCGTAACCGCTCTGTCATTTTTCAGGCTCCTTTGACGAACGCCGACACAGCGGTGCTCTCTGGTTCGCTCTCCACACACAACGGGAACGGAGGCGGCAACATTAACGTGACCGTACGCAGGGTCACGTCTGCCAAGGGCTGGGGAGAGGTAGGCACTCAAACAGACAGTCCAGTCCGGTGCCGAGCCACACGTCGTGTTGTTTAAAAAGGCCCCATGTTTGAATCCCGTTTAGTCCAAACCACCCCAAATGTGCCTTACAGGTTAAATGATGCTGTAGATACTTTCATAAGCGTTCTTCAGTGTAATTTATTGTTTGTCTTTGTCTCTGCAGCTGGAGTTTGGTGCAGGAGACATACTGGGACCTCTCGTTGGGTTGAAGATGTTTCGTAATGTCACACCGCGGTGGTACGGCCCAGATATTTGATAAGAGAAACAGTAATAGCTACCATGTGAAAGTACTCGTCTGTTCAGTTGTCGTTTCTCGGTGCAGTTTCCTCACAGCCCAGTGCGGTATGCAGTTTTCTCCTCGTGGTTTGCGGCCCAGCTGTTCGCTGATGACAGCACGCCACCTCGACCAGAACACGATGGGGTATCTCCAGTGGCGCTGGGGGCCCAACAGCTCCATGACCACCAGTGTGGTGCGAGACACCAAGACCAGCCATCTTACTGTAGCTCTGCAGGTACAAGAAGCAACCAAAGTTAAAAGCAAAGAGAGAGGCGGACACATACAGTCTGTAATAAATCTGGGTTTTTCACTCCGTATGTGTGTGTGTGTGTGTGTGCTTCATCTCTTCCAGCTGGGTGTGCCTCATTCCTACCTCATGATGAGCTACCAGTATAAGTTCCAGGATGAGGACCAGACCAAAGTAAAAGGCTCTGTCAAGTACGTCTGTCCAGAGGAGCTCTCTGTGTTTTGACCAAATATGAATTCAAAAGTCACACACACACACACACACACACACACACACACAGAAGACTATCCTGCAGCATTTCTTGTGTTTTTGATCATAATTTGAAATATACAGTAGGTTTGGTTTTTATCCACGATTACAAACAATACTGATGTAAGCAAACCGAAACAACAATACCTGGCAGCTAATTTGATTTAATTATTTTAACAGTCAGTGTTAGCGACTTAAAGCATTTTAAAATGGAAACATATGGAAGGCAAGATTAGAAATGGATTCCAAGAAAACTCAATTCACTTTGTCATTTTACGTAACAACGGAACAATCGATAAATTAAGTCAAATGATTTGTTTTGTGATCATGAAATCTCGATGGAAGTCCCCGTTGACTTGGTAATGCAAATAGAGTTTCTTTTGGATTTTCTTCTCTTCTGTTCCTCCAACCTGATCCCCAGATTCTCCTAGACAGACTCCTTGCTGGAGGGCTTGTACTGGCTGCACTGTTTATCTTGTCCCACTCCACCTGTGTTTGTTCCTTCAAGTCGCTGCCTGGCTCCATCTCCCTAACGGTCCCGGTCCACTTTTGTGTTTCTGTCTTTCTAGGACAGGCTGGTTTGGAACTGTGGTGGAATATGGAGCAGAGAGGAAGATCAGCAGACACAGCGTCCTGTCTGCCACCGTCAGCGTCGGGGTGCCTCAGGGAGTTACGCTCAAGATCAAGTACGTGCCATCTGAAAACATGGCCTCGGTCTTTTATTTGTCTTTGTCACATTTCCATCATAATGATCCAACGTGTCTGTGTGTGCTTTGCGTTGGTGTTTGCATGGAGGTTGGCACGTGCCAGTCAAACATACCTGTTTCCAGTCCACCTGACTGATCAGCTGCTGCCTAGCGCCGTCTTCTATGCCACCGTGGGACCTGTGCTGCTCTACATGGCCATTCACAGACTGATCATCATCCCGTACACGCAAGCACAGAAACAACAGTCAGTACTCCTGTCCTCCTAAGTTCACGTTAATGGCAGCATCAGCATCATCAATCACACTGATAAAAAAACAGATTCACTTCAGGCTCAGTTTACCTCTGATGTCCTGTTTCATCCGTGTGTTTTCTGACTCCTGACTTTGTTTACAGAAATGTAACATTTTGGTTATGAATGCTCGGTGGTTGGCAATATCAGCGGCTCACACACACACACACACACACACATACTGTGTTATGGTTGTGCTTCTGCGTGGTAGAACTCAGTAGGCGATTGTTGATGTCTGCTTTGCGTGTCCCCGTGCCTCTCAGAGAGCTGGAGCTGCAGAGGAAGAGTTCAGCCACAGACATCGCCAAGAAGAAGCAGGAGGCAGAGTCAGCTGTGAGTACTCGCAAACCCGCACGCAGACACACACACACACACACACACTGAGTTCTTCTACCTTGTGTCATTGATTTGAGTTCCAAGCTTTGGCTCCACATCTCATCTGAAAATCCACTCTGCTCTCCTCTCTCTTCTCCATCGCCTCCTCTGCAGGTTGTGCTGATGCAGGAGTCTGTGAGGAGAATCATAGAAGCAGAAGAATCCAAGATGGGTGAGGGAACACACACACACACACACACACTACACACTTACACACACTAAACCAGACCATGATGGGGAAAATGAGAACTTTTTTCAGTCTAGTCCTTGAACCATGATATTACTAAAAATCCAAATGCATAATTCAGCTGCGTTTCCCACATAGCTGGAAAAATGGCAAAGGAAAGCTCTAAAAATCCGTATTTCCATCATCTAACGCTGTGCGGCAAATGATAATGATGGAGACACCATGCTGTTCTGTTTACGTGGGCTACGCTTGTAAATATGCACGGAGTGGCAATGTGTTGAGGAAATAGGAATAAAACTGTGATTTCAGCCGGCTAAATGAGTTCCTGTCTTATTTATGTAGACGGTGTGTGTGTGTGATTATTGGAAGGGTCACTGCCATATGCCGTGGCCGAGGAGTAAAGGTAAGCAGTGTTTGAATAAATACACTGGAAGTCTTTTGGTGTGCTCCCGTCTAGGCCTGATCATCCTGAACGCCTGGTATGGGAAGTTTGTGACAGACACCAGTCAGAGGCAGGAGAAAGCTAAAGTCATCGATGTCACCGTCCCTCTGCAGTGCCTGGTCAAGGACTCCAAACTCATCCTCACCGAAGCCTCCAAGGTGCGTGCGTTCATCGCTCCCGTGTGTGAGCTTCGGGCGTATGCCGATCGGCGTGCGTATTAATTAATGGTTTGATTCTCTCTGCAGGCAGGGTTGCCGGGGTTCTTTGACCCTTGTGTAGGAGAAGAGAAGAGTCTCAAATTACTGTACCAGTTCAGAGGCGTCATGCACCAAGTCATCTCTGCAGACACCGAGCCTCTACGGATACCCAAGCAATGTAAGCAAGCAGCCGTTTCACCCCCAATCCAATATTATTACCACATTAGTAAGGCAGCAGCAGACTCATTACAGATGATGTAAGCCTCTTGTGCCATCAGTCTTGAAATTGTCTTTTTGTCTTGTCAGCTCACAGAATTGATTCCGAGTCCTAGAAGCTCCCAGCTGTTGGAGCAGCAGAAGGCGAGCAAAGAAACGGAAGAACAGACTTTTTACAAACAGAAGGACCCGGGAATGGAGAGAGACATCAAAAAAAAAAGAAGTCAGTTTCTCTCCTCTGCTCCTTTTGTGTCATTGTCTTAGTGTATCTGTTTATTGAGTTCCTCCACTCCTCCCTTTCCCCTAAGCCATCTCCCAGATTCAGCAGAAAGGAGGAATCAGCTCTGAGATTCTACAAGGTTTTACCCTCCGTGTCTCTGGTTCATTCCGACTGACAGGCTGCTTAAATGTTTGGCTGCCGCAGGAGGCCACATATTGGCCCTGAAGACAGTTTTTGTGCGCGCTATACAATGGAATATGTGCAGATAAATAGTCACTCCATAACAATCTGAATCAAGACACCTAGTTCTCATTTTATTGTTTAATTTAACACTTTGGGTTTCAATGAAATTATGCAGGATTATGCCTCAGTGTACCTGAGACTGGGAGCCAACTAGAGGACTGAGGCACGTGTGTGTAATCTGTGTGTCACCGGCACCCCATACTCCACATACTGTGATGTGTACGGTGTGGAGGTGGAGATTAGCGAGCGTATAGTGCTCTGCCCTCTGACGGCAGCAATCCGGCCACAGAAATAGCTTGAATTTTCCTGAACATAAGTTGAGATAATATCTGAGGCCACGCTGCAATAAAAAGGCAGAGTTGTGTCTGAGATTTGATTTGACTCTGCTGGAGATGATATTATCTTTGTGCAGATACAGACAAAAGCAGCACTTTTTAAAATGATTTTTAATATGTTGGGGTGTAGTTTTAATTTCATTGCTGTA
Source organism: Brotula barbata (assembly GCA_900303265.1). Taxonomy (NCBI): domain Eukaryota; kingdom Metazoa; phylum Chordata; class Actinopteri; order Ophidiiformes; family Ophidiidae; genus Brotula; species Brotula barbata. The sequence goes on from OMNV01005938.1 coordinate 9,743, forward strand.
TATATTCCACAAACTTTGTGATAATAACAACTGCTGGTGTGGATTTGTAATCATGTTTCAAGAACAGACGTGTGGGTGAAGATGGTCGTCTGGGTGACAAACCTGCATGGTCACTGTCAAATATCTGATTACTGTAAAAGACCATTTTACTGATTATGACACATTTCCATGAATACATTACATCATTTGTGTTTTACGCCAGTCAGGTGCCATGTTTTTTGTTTGACATTGTTTCAGTTTGTTGTTTAAAATTCAAAATTATGCTACAAAGTATAAAGTATTTTTGTTTTTCTATGTCCTTATCTAGGATGGTTGGGCGTTTTGGTGTTTGGGTGAATTTTCTAGCACAAACGGTTCCAAGTTTTTCATATCAAAAGCCCCTGTAGAGAAAAGCACAGTAAGGTCATAGATATTTTTTTTTTATTTTGACCTTTACATTCTGATCTGCTATTTCTGGCAGTGTAGTTATGATTTTTTTACAGTCCAGCCTTTACCCAGGGTGGAGCAATAACCACAACAGGGAGTGTGGAATGTCAGAGCATATGAAGTTATATTTAAAGAGAATCAAATGTGATGTTACGATTGGGTTTTATTGAAGTTTCAAGTTGTATTTTACGTTGCTATGAAGATGGTGCTGAAGCCTTTAACTGTAGTTGTGCACTTTTTACTGATCATGTGGTGCAATTAAGCTGTACGAACAGATCCTGTTCACTTAAGATGATGTCCCCTCGTTTATTGGATTGGGTTTTGTCCGTCCCAGAGGCATTGAGGTCTGACCGTAGCAACACTAGCAAGCCCGATCCACAGCGTTTTGCATTGATCCTATTGTGCCCCCCATTTGTTTCTAAATGTTCTGTTGACATTAACGCTGCTGTAGCGCCACCGTGAGGCCAGTTTAAGTACCTCTCCCCACTGTTACCTTCAGCCCCATCATTCAAACTGACCTACTCATTTCAACGTATGGATGAGCCTGTGCTCGCCTATGAAAGTGGTAATAAAGATGAGCAAATCAGAGGCAGTGTTTGATTTTATGGCCACGCTAATAAGACGTAAACATTTTCTGTGATGTTTTGAAAAAGGAAAGCATCAAGTTAAAATTGTAACTCTTTATTTACAATAGTATACAATAGTTTCACAGAAACAGTTCGCACCACAGTACAGACAACGCTTTCTCAATATGGGGATGATAACCCAGGAATACACATAAATGCAGTATGACAATGAGCATTGTTCCATTAATTACACCAACCTCTTTAAAGATGCGTACAAACCATAATTTAGGACGATTTGCCTAAAGATGTGGTCAGGCATCAAAGGTTCTTTTTTTCAAGACATGAATGTCCTGAGAATCACATGATTTTAGGTCTCAAAACATCTTCAACACAACACAACCTGGCTGATTGTTCTGTATGAACCAGATAACCAACATCGGTAAATACTAGCAGACAAGAGTGCAGAGATGAGCTTACAGCTTTAAACTCATAGGAAGTTTTGTTTTGTCTACAAATATTCACCGAGTGTTAGCCGTTCCCTGGTCAGATCATTGCTTGTGCACTGTAAAAACCTATCCTGGACAAACATCCAAGGTTCTGGGTCAAAAATGTCTCACTTTACAGTATGGCTTTTATATATTTAGAAACATGTAGCCTACAAACAGGCCTGACAGCAGATGGCACGTGAATAACAAAGAATCAACTCTTAAGTCCTAATTGCAACAAGTTTTAGGCAATGTGTGCCCTCAAAAAATGTTTCTATTAAACCTGCTGCACATAAGTGAATACTGCTGTGAAACTTTTGCTAGAGGTGAGAGATCTGCTCTTTTGATCCGACCCTACAGAGACAAAACAAACCTGTCAAGGTACCTTACAAACATCCGTTCCTCCATCTCAAATGGACTTAAAAAACATAAGATCCAGCTGAGATAACTCATAGCAGCACATGCATTGCCACATTAACACACACACACACACACACAGTTTTAACCATTCAAAAAACACACACGCACGCACACAATTTCACCTCAGAACATGTCTAATGATACTATTGCAGTTGATTTAAAAATAGCTTTTTCTGTTGAAGCTGATGCTTAAACAACGTGGCCTTACAGGTTCAATCGATAAATATACGCATCTCTGAGTATAAACACTGCCTTCAGCAGGGAGCCAAGTGGAAACTGTTTTTCCATGAACAATAAGACCGCCAAATCCTGTGATGAGATGCAGGAAAATCACAATGACCAGAGGCAACAGAATTCCCCTTTGCTGATCATTTATCAGCCTGCGTTCAGCTTTTAGGACTGCGAAATAACTACATTATAGTGATCAAAAGGATAAAAACATAACAGTATTGACTATTGTGTGAAAACTCCACAAGTGTACAAGTGAACATTTTGATTTAGAGGACCAACTGAGGCTCCAAGACAGCTTGTAGAGTAACAAGTGCTAGATTCACTTGTACTGGCAAAAACTCTCATATTTTTTCATTAACAAAACAGAATGAACAAATGAAGCTGATGTAGACTATACTCTCTCCTTTCCGTATCTCGCTCTGTATATATATATATATATACACACGTATAATTAATCTTAATATTATAGCACCTGAAGAAACAAACAAGGCTAAACTCGTTTTGAACAGTGAATTATGTAATGTTGATGGAGGCATCATAGAATCCAGTTTGACTGAAAGACACAAATCCCTATAAGAAAGAAATGACACGGATCTACAGAAAATAAAGGAAAAAGTGCACACAGTCTTTCCTACAAATCCCAGCACGCACCAATATGTGTGGCAGTTATCAGTATGTTCTTTGTGATAGTTCAAATGTTTCCAGTGTTTGTGAGACACATTGTCCCAACAGTAGCAGTTTGCTGCTAGAAGTGGGAGGTTTGCCCTCCTACTTCTGTGTCCGTCTTTGGAGTTCTGAACCAGTTTTGCCCTCCGACTGCTGCACAACTTCTGACCAGCCAGTAGCCTCCAATCAGCTTAACTTCTAACCTACCATCCGCTAGTAAGTATGACTCCATCTTCTTCTTCCCATTCCTGCTCTTTTTGTTCTTAGTTTGTTGAATAAGTCGAATCCGTCTGCTTGAAGAAAGACAGTTTAGAGAGTTTAAACCAGCCGTTTGCCACAGTGGATCCTCCAGGTTTAGCCAGCAAGGTAGCCGAGAATATAGCACTAGCTAGCCGGTCTCCATTCCCTGGGAGGTTTGTCACGGTCACGAGGAGCGCATCGAAGTTGAGTCCATTAGCAGGACTTGCTAGTTTTCCAAGCCAGCTCCTTACTGCCTAGCCCAAGTCTGTGTGACTCAGATGCAGGGACAGACAGACTTAACACGCAAGACCAGACTAGCTAAGCCAGCCATGGCCATCGTTTACCAGGGGCCATAGCTCCTGCTGTTGACAAGTGCTGGCTAGCACAGCGGCTATTCACAATAAAGAACATTCTCATGGCCCTGACAGTATGAAGATGTTTGATAACACTGATTAATGTCAGCACAAATTATATAAAGATGAGGCACAAAATCAAAACTTGTTAGGGTCTACCACCTTCCAAAAAAGATGACACTGATTAATCGTCCCTGGCCCACTTCTGGAAGGGTAATGACGAGAGGTTCAGTAGACAAAAGTGTCACTGAACCATTGGCGGGCAAAGTTCTGCCTGGAGCAGAACTTAGACTTTGTAGATGACTGCCCCACTTTCTGGGCCAAACCTGGCTTGCTGAAGAGGGATGAGGACTTCATGCTACGCCTTGGGGTGTCCACCTCTTGTCTAGAAATGTAGATATAGCCCTAGACTGACAGTTAGCTTCAGAGACAATCAGGTCAAGTAGGTCACAGACATTTTCCTGATGCGTGTACAGATTCTACCCACACCCTAAAGAGACAGAGTTTCCTGTCCACTGTCATGCAACTCCCTGTCAATCTAGCCTGTGTCATTTAAGTGCACAAAACCTTGTGGAAATGTGTTATCCCTTGTTGTTGTACAATCAAGTCATCATATGCAGGCTCTCAAAGCCAATCCCTCAAATTGAACCAATATTAAATTACTAAATATGCAGAACCCTTATTGTAAATTCTTGGAAGACTAATGCAATTATTGCAGACATGGTAACCCACGCTGACAATGTTATTATTTTAATTTAATATTCAAATTGAAAAATATACAGAATCCTTTACCAAGGCCTCCTCTGCCCTCACTGATTCAGTAGGTACACAATATGATCATGATCGGACTCACAGATGTGGTCACACTAGATCTTGTCTTGTCCCGTGGTTTCAGTGTTACAAATTTAATAATTTAGCTTGATTTGCTTACACTATCTGACCGGTCTTTTATCGTCTTTCAAACATACATTCTCTCGCCGTACGAAACTTTCGACGGTGAGGTCGACTCGCTAGAATATTACCTGCAGCGATCTAACCGGCTCCATCTGAAGTGGCCCTCGCATGCATTGGCCCAATGGATACCAGGAATTCATCCCACCTCGCATCTCAGCTGCATGCTATGACCTATCCCCTCCCCCCCTCTGGATCGGGACTAATATTTACTTAGGTCAAGATTCTGAATACATCTATGTGCACTTGAGAAAGTCTTTTTTCTAAACAAGGTCTCAAGTGTTATTTGCATGTTAGTTTCCAACGTTATTTATTTACTGGTTTGTTCATCATTGTTATGTGGGCCTGTGAAGCCCTCTGAGGATACTGGATGTGATATTGGCCTATACAAATAAACTTAACTTGACTTGACTAATATCATCTACAGACAGACATCCATTCAGTGATTGCCTAACGCAGAGTCTGTAGGGAAGCAGAGTCAAACCTCGGTGAATCTAAAATAGCACTCGAATCAGCTTCACGTGGGATAAGGGCTGGGGATAAGTCCACGAAGGAATTTACAAAAAAACTGGGCCCGGGGAGGACCATGAAGGACATAGAACAAAGGGTGCAAGACCTGAATTTGAGGAAGGGTCATTCCAGCAGGTGGGAGGGAGAAACAGGAGTGGACGGGTCAGAGTTCAGGGTTCAGTCTGGGGTCAGTCTAGCAGATGTTTACGTGGCCCCACACGCGAGCGATGGGAGCGGCGGGCATCTGGAGGTCCATGTGTCTCTCGGCAACTCTGGCACACATATGTCTCTGGTACGTGGCTCTTGCGAATTTTAGCACATGACAGGTGGATCCAGGTGTTACACTGGTTGCACTCAATCATGGCCCGGCCTGCAAAGGGCTTCATGCAAAAACACGTCACCAGATCCCACGAGTCATCATCTGAGGGGACAGGAGACAGTTCCAATTAATGTATATGCCTTAGGTCCACCAAATGAACAAAAAAACAGTATATGCATGTCTAAAAGTCATTACCTGAATCTACCATGATATCCTCATCCTCTCCTGAGCCATCTTCGTCTCGGAATACCACCTGTTTCCCCTGGCGGAACACTGTGCGGTTTCCTGAAAAGCCCTCCACCTTCTCTACCTTTACGACCCCTTCTTCTAGGTCTTGTCCATCCCAATGCTGACGCTCCTCCTTTGGCTCCTGCTTACAGAAGGATGGACTAGGAAGACACTCAGGATGAAGAGGAATAGTGATGTCATCTTCAGGCTCTTCTTTGATCATTTGGCCGCCAAGTGAGATGGGCAACTGTAGCTCTGTTGAGTGGGCTTGCTCTGTGGCATTTTGCTTCCCAGTCTGATTCTCCCTTTCCTTTCTCCTTTTTTTCTTTTTCTGTTTGTCAGCTTTCCTGCGATCGTCTGAGTGTAAGGTAGTGATTGTGTGCTACAGAAAAGCAAATACAGTGAGACACAAAACAACTGTGATTTGGTATGCTTTTACGGGACAAAGGCAGGATAAAATGCAACTTACATCTTTCTTGGTGTGACATGACAGTGTGGACCCAGGTTGTGGACGTTTCCTGTTCCTGTCTTGTGAAGCCTTAGGAGGGCGCTGGGTGCATGACGATGGAGGACCTGGGGTCCATCCATCACTGTCAGCTGTGCTGCCTGTACTGTTGGGAGGGCTGGAACTGCTGCGCAGTGGAGAGTCCTATTTGGATATAAAGAGAAGTGGGTGTCAGTGACCGTAGGACCTGTGTGACACCCACACACAAGCAGTCACACATACACTAAATGGGTTGCCAACACCTGTAATCCAGTCACAACTGTAATTATAATGCAAAACTAGTCATTCCTGTAAGATTATGATCATTTATCTATTAACTGGCTGTTGTAGTCTGACAATATTGAGGAGCAAAAAGGGCTTGGTGCAAAAAACACAAAAATAAACAGTGGAACCAGAGAGACCACCGACAATGTATGCATTTAAGATCATTTCACTGTTTGGCTAACCCCTCCCTGTCCACAAACAACATGGGCATTTGAATCCAAATGGAATGGAACTAGACAGAGTCTCATATCAGTCAAATGTGCTAATGTGTTCAACATGTGTCCAACAAATCCAAACGGAGATGTCAAAGATCACTGACAGAGTGCCAAGAAATAAACTGCACCGTTCTTCACCAACAAGCTGCTCTCCATGAAATCACTTATGTGAATATTAACTACATCAGTTAACTTATCATGATTTCTCCATCATTTATTTACAATGAGCAGCTTAATTATCCTTTATAGTCCACAGCGTTATTGGACCTCATGTAGTCTCACACTACACATGCATTTTCACTTGACTTTTTTATTTTGTTTGTCATATGATAGAAGTTTCTCAATGCTGTTGCTGTTGTACTTGTATTATCTACTTTTTCCTTTGTTTGATTAAGATTTAGGTCTCCAACAACTGATTAACTACTTAATTTACAGAAAATACAGGAACAACAATCTACATCTTTGTGTACTATGATTTAATCCTTTCGGATTTTGCAATGTTGTTGGGATAATATAAGCAAATGTGACCTTGTGCTCTGAGAACGTGTGATCTATTACTTGAATTGAACTTATTTGAATTCTTCATTGACAGATTAATCAATAATGAAAATAATCATTACTTTCTGCCCTTCTGTGATTGTTTAAATGTGAAATTCTATTCAGCAATGCTGAGAAGTCGTGTAGTTGATCAAACATTGTGCAATAAAAATTCAGCTAACAGCAGTGCTGATACTGAGATAAAATACAGAGCACCTTATTCACTCACCTCTTGCGGGTATGGGATATAACCAGCGTAAGCCAGGACAAAGGTGCAGAACTTGTTAAAATCCTCCACAGTCCTCCTCCTTCTGTATGGTGTGCTGAAACCCTGAAACACAGCCCCCCGCATCCATGAGCTGCACCAAAACTAACCATCGTGACATGGCGTTAACATTATCAATCAGGACACAACCTTTTTTTCTTTTGAAAACTAGCCCTCAGCTGTGTGTTTGTTTGGTGAAACACAAAACTGAATGAAACGTCCAAACTGACACTTAAACTGAGTTTAGGATATTGTAAGGAAATGCGTACCCGTACTCGCCAGTCAACCTTGCCAGTGTTACCAACCCCCCACAAACTAAAAACGACAGTTAATGGACGGCTAGCATAAGACAGCAAATAAGTAGTTCAGCGGCTAAGTAGCTAGCACTCAGCAAACTGGCTTTCATGGGGAAAACAGTGAAACCCAAATTCTTAACTTGGAAGAAAGGTCTACCAAATACAGCAACAGAGCAACGTAAAATATTCCGCGTTAATTGATAAATGCTTCAAGAATTCTGAATGAGTATCTGAATTAGCTAACCTTAATGCTAGCAGTCGCCGCAATGAAGGAATGTTTTCTTTTCGATGTAACGTCGCCCTTGCTTCAACGACGCCCTTACAAAAATGTCATTAACCAGCCATACTTTCTCACACAGAATTTCTTCAAATCGCGGTGAAAGTTAACTATTTCGTCAATGTGTTACCGAACTTATCACATTTCTGTTCCACCAACATTGTCAACATTGTCGCACTGAGCTACCGTTAGCTAATCAGCAGCTGCTACAAGCGTGTACTGTCAACCTCCAGCGTTTTGACATTTGCTAACTCCGCTAGCTAAGCTAATCGCTGTCAAACAGTTGGACAAAATGCTTACCTCTGGCTGAAACGCGTGGGATGTTGATGGTTTTATATCGCCCATCTCTGACAAGGACCTGGCGTTCTTGGAGGGCGACAGGTTAACGCATCTATGTGACAGTAAACACCACCTAGCAGTTTGCTTGCTAGTTAGTGAATCTTATGGCTACAGATGCTAAAACTCGAAGCAACAGTGCTCACTCAGTTTGCCATCAGCAGTAACGGTTACATTGCTCGGGATTACTCCAGGGAATCATCCAGAAAGCTCATCCGATACAAGTTGCAGATTGTGAAACTCCGAAACGGTGCGCGTACTGGCTTTATTTCTACCGAGCTGTCCGGTAGCAAGTTGGTTTGATTCGGGTTGAGCGAAGGCAGTGGGAGGGGGCGCTTTACTTGGACTGTCACCAGCTGCCTGACTGTCACTCACTCTCCGTGGTCGTAGACGTCTTCTTCTCCTTTTTCTGTGTGTGGATTTGACATTCAGCTGAGAGGTGTACTACCCCACCTTCTGGACTGGGTGTGTACACAGATTTTCTATTCTTCAACTAAATCCTATTGATTAACCCTGTATCCCGCAAAAAATAAAAAAGTGATATCCTTTGCTATGCAGACACCTGTAAAAGACTCTTTATATTAATGTCCTCCATTTTCAATAATTTCCCCCTCAATATATCTTTCTCATACAGATATTAATTATAATGCACATGCTCTACTGTCTCCAGCAAAGTATGGGCCGTGTTTCCTTGTAAAAATTGGGTTCAATTCATTTGTGTATGACCTTTTACATGATTATTAATTATTCATTACAACAATGGACTTGTACCATCTCTTACCTTTAATAACAATTTCCAAAGTCTCAATTAAATTTTGGAACAACTTTGCATTTACTAAGCTTTGGTATTGGTTGCTCAACTGTGTATCAGGACCTTCAGATACAGATTACTGTATTACTCCATTAATAAACAAAATAAATACAGACTAAGTTTACTTTTGAATATGCGACCACAATGAGAACAAATGATGTCAAACACATTCAAAGTGGAGATAAAAAGGTACCATTTCACATGGGTTTAGAAGACATTAACTAGATCTAGACTAATTTGTCAGACACGACTTTTCCAGTCCCAGAAGTAGAGTTTCACATTATATGTAGCAGTCAAGCCAACCAGTGTTTTGTAAAAGCAAACACACGATATTTTATAATGTGCAAACATTTCATGAAAAATTTGTGCTCTTAAGCCATCATAATGGGAGCAATACAGGAGAAGACGTGAGTCACTCGCCGCTTCTCTTTTTACTGTATATTATGGGATGACTTGTTGATGGTCAAGTACTAAAATATATGAGCTTCAATCCTTTTCTTTTGACTTTATTTTCAACGTGATTTATAATGATTACATTTCCAATTTATTGAAAATTCATTCACAAACCAAGATTTACTACTTCAAACTTCATCTACTACAAGGATCTTTCTTTCTTTTTCCACCTCCAGCAAAAGAAAGGCAATATTTTTACAGATGGACAATGAATTGTTCATAGACCCATTAACTTTTATTTATTTAGATTTACTTAAACTGTGTTTTTCTTCACAGGTGGATCTTTGTGTTTGATCTACTCTGCAAAAAATAAAAAATGCTAGATCAATTGCGCAACATCTTTTCAATATACGTGGGTCACATGGTTAATAAACAGGATAGTGTTTTTTCCCCTCTTTCATTCAATAGTAAGGCAGAAATTAGGTAAATCACAGCCAAAGTGGTTGTGATTGCTTGAGACTGAAGCAATCTGTAGTCCACTAGGTGGCGGTAAGTATGCAATAAAGTAGGATGTCAGCCGCCTTAACAGATCAACAAGAAGGAAGAAGACCGAGTGAATATTCATGAGCGATCACCATATAACGTAACGTTAGCAACGGTTCTGGACAGAGCCAAACACAGCCACACAGGACAGGGAGGATGTTCAAAAACACATTTCAGAGCGGATTCCTCTCTATCCTATACAGTATTGGCAGCAAACCTCTTCAGATATGGGACAAAAAGGTAAGAAACCCCTCGCCACCAAACTTCCTTAGCTAACCATGCTAATGCTAGCGGAGAGCAGTGTTCAGATTAACGACTTGTCTTTAGCGCGAATACGTAACTGGTTGCCCAGGGTGATGCCAAACAGGACAATTTCTATGTTTTCTAGTTTGAAAAATAATTAACAGTATGAAGTTTAAATTTTATGGATGTTACTGTTGTATTTGGATTTCATCTTTTTGTGATCGGTCAATGTTAGTGTACATTTAGTTTTAGTCCTTTATTTTGTTTAATGCTTGTGTCTTTCCACACAACGATAAAATATTTTAAAAAACGCAATTGTCCTCATGTAGTGATTTCATTTCTATGCATTGAATTTTGAAGTGCATGTCGTGAAGTTATTTCTGTAACTCAGTATCACATGTAATGCCTGAAAGAACTTCACAGACCCACACTGTTTTGGGCCCAGCACAGAGCTCTCTCGGAATATCAAGTAAAGCACCACCAAAACTTAAAACGTGAGGAAAAAAGTCAGAAACCTTGGGAGAGACGGTTGAAAAAAGATTTCCTCTCCTCAGATGACCAGGTGTCCCTGTTGAGAGGCAGATGTCGAGACCCCAGCAAAGAGGGCAATATCACTGTTATGGAGTCAGTGAAACTCTTGAGTGTACTGTACATTTAAAGGCAAATGTTATGGCAACTAAGTGATCTCTTTCAGTGTTCAGCAGCTACCATAAATCACTGAGAGGTTCAAGAAAAAGACATCAGATTATATGGCCATGCCTTAATAATTTTAACATTGCTAAATAAGAGTCACAACTGTTCAGCTTCCTGTTCTGGTGACACTAACTAGGCTGTCATTTTGTCATTAAGTCAGTATATTATACGGACAACAACAGTAATAGAAACGCCAATAATGTGCGGTCAATGTGTTCACAGGTGAGGAATGGACACATCAAGAGAATCACAGACAATGACATCCACTCCCAGGTGTTGGAGGTAGAGGGAGCAAACGTCAGGTGAGGTTGCGTCCTTGAGTTCAGATCGGATCAATCAAAACTGCTCTTGCTCATCCTTTCTTCATGTTATTGCAGTACCACCTACATAACATGTCCAGCAGACCCCAAGAAGACTCTGGGCATCAAGCTTCCATTTCTGGTCATGATCATAAAGAACCTAAAGAAGTATTTCACCTTCGAAGTCCAGGTTGGGGAGACACTCTGTAAAATTTTTGGGTTTGTTCCTGTTAATGTGGAGATTCATGGATTCTCATCTTTGTGTCTTTCCCTCTCTTTCTAACTGTCAGGTGTTAGATGATAAAAATGTTCGCAGGCGGTTTCGTGCAAGTAACTATCAGAGCACGACAAGAGTGAAGCCGTTCATCTGCACCATGCCCATGAGGCTCGACGACGGCTGGAATCAAATTCAGTTCAACCTGTCAGACTTCACTAGGAGGGCATACGGAACCAATTATATTGAGACATTACGTGTGCAGGTTAGTGTGGATTTGATTATGGACATTCAATATGTCATCTCTTTATTAATGATCTGTGCTAACAGTAAGATCTCACTAACATCTGCTCTGTTGTGCTCAGATACATGCAAATTGTCGAATTAGGAGGGTGTATTTCTCAGATAGACTGTATTCGGAGGATGAGCTGCCTGCAGAGTTTAAACTCTACTTGCCTGTCCAGAATCAGAAGGCCAAGGTAAGTTACACACACACACACACACACACACGCAGTACAGTTTATTCAGTCAAATAATATTGTGTATGCTACGGTTACTTTCTAAATAGTATTTTTTTTCCAATTTCATCAGCAGATTCTCAGTTATATGGACTGTAATAGAACTTGTGTTAGACATTTTTTAAAAGTTTGACTTCTATTTTTGTTTGTTTTTTCCTTGCAGCAGTAGCAGGTGCAGAAAAACCTACATCATTCCACTGCGCCAGATGTGCTGTGCAGATGTAACATTTTGTTTGTAGAAATGTGGTGAACATCAAAGCTGTCCGTTTCTCAGTTGAGTTCAGTGGTATCTTATGTTCTGTGCAGAATAGTCATCTATGTGCAGTAATCGGTTGTACTATTTTACGTGCTTGGTATGGACGTTTTTCTTTTTTTTTTATACACCCTTGTAAATAACAGTCAAATCTACCTGCTACTGTCACAGATGGCCAATGTGCGGCTGTACATATGTTACCAAAAGCTTCAGTAGGTCCTCAGTGGGAATAATCAGATATTACTCTGTTGAACCCATTTAATGTCCTTAATAATCCAAATAAATGGACAAATTAGGAGACATTAAACCTATCAATTGTGGGAATTTGTGTGTTGTATTCTTCCATTTAATCACACTATTTATCTAAATGCTGAGTGTGTTGTCACATACAATGAGGATAAAGTCCTCAATCTATAATGGAATATTGTAACACCGTGTGAAGAAAAGGTTTCTATGTTAGAAAACCCAGATGAGCTAATTCAGGGCATCTACTTTGATATTAAAAGCACAGAGTCGAGAGCTGCTGGGCAACAAAGGAAATATGAAAATGATAAAGATACAGAACTACTTTTTGGGATGCTATAAGCTTTTAGAATTGGATGTAATGTAAACCAAAGGAGAAAAGGCATTCAATTATTGACCTTGGATAGCCTGATGTACAAAATCTCAAACTCTGATGTAACCACCAGCCACTGGTAGTTTAAATTGTAGTGAAAAACCCAAAGCTTCCAAAGATGCTACAAATATTATGATGTATTCGAGGAAATCTGTATAAAATTACTGACAATAAAGAGAATCTTAAGGAAAAACTCTAACAACAATTACTTTACCGGCGTTACCAGATGCATTATGCCCGTCCTGTGGAGGGCGCTGTGGAGTCGTTGTTCGACGAGGACGACTTCTTCGGTTGCTGTTTATATGTTAGATAACGCTGAGGGAAGAATGCGATATATAGAAGATACGGGAGAGAAATACCGAGTCATGTGTGTCATTCAACGGTTGTGTTTGCGTGTGTAATTGGTGAAGACTGCACACACACACTGACGCTCGTACTGAGACACCGGGCGTCCTGCTCGTTGTAAGCGGTTACCAGATGCTGTTTTGAAAGAGCCGTGTTTTCTTCAGCTGTCCCTCTTCGGTTCTTATTTTCTGCTCTACTCTCTCCCACCGCCGTAACTTTTGTGGTCATGGCTGTGAATAAAACGTACATCAGTATCGGCTATGCCTCGTTAGGTTTGCTCGTGGGCTTTTCGGCTTTCCTGGTGTGGAACATCGCGTACAGCCAGCCTTGGACTGCAGCCATGGGAGGACTGTCAGGTAAAAACTCTGTCAGGAGCTCTGTGACAAGCAACGTCCTACAAGTGTTTCTGTAAATCACTGCCGTACCGGCATTCTAAAGGGGTTTCTGATTACAGCAAGTTGAGCCTTATCTTGTATTTACGAGGGAGATTACTGTAGTTAATTAAGCTTTACCTTGTATTTACTTGGAAGGTTACAGTAGCTGCAAAAAGGGGTTACTAGGGTGGTAACAGGGGGTTACGAATGTGTGAGCAGTTACAAGGATGGTTAGAGAGGGTTGCTAGAATGTAAGGGATTACAAGGTGTTACTAATGGTGGTAAAAGGGGATTAGAAGGTTATAAGAAGGGGTTACAAGACTGTTTACTAAGTGGTAAGAGGAGGTTGGTATGTGTAAGGGATCACTAGGGTGTAAAAATGTATGACAAGGGTGGCAAGAGGTGGTTGGTAGAGTGGAAGGACCGACAAGGGTGTAATTAAGGTGTTACTAAGGGTTGTAAGAGGGGGTTACAAGGCTATAGGCTTACTATGAGGTAAGAAGAGGTTAGTAGGTGTAAGGGGTTGCGGGTGTGTAAGAGGGGATCACAGAAGGGAAGAGGTAACATACCAGCATTTCTAATTGTAATTTTGAAGATAAGGATAGTAACTCCTAGAGCAGTTTGGCAGTAACTCTATAAATACTACATAGGCACTAAAGGAGCATTACAAAAAAAGGATTCACAACATAAAACATATGAAAAATACAAATATAGGCAGCGGAATACAATTTTTGCATTTTGTTACTGAGCACTTGCATAGCTGAAATCACAAAGAAAAATCTCAAAAGGGAATTAGTATATTTGTAGCTTGCTGTGTTTTCCCTACATTTTTCTCCAGGCCAGTGGTCAGGAAGAATTTTGAATTTTTGTGCTGAAATTGTGCATTTTTGGATCCATTAGGAGGCAAATTTTAGATGAAAAAATAGATCAGAAAAGAAGCAATATATCCATGTAAAGTAAAAAGAATCCCAACTACAAAAGTGTTTCAACACCAACAGAAGAGCTTTTAAAGATAAACACGATGTTGTTCGTAGTACAATAAAACAACAACAGCAACAATATATTCCACAGTACCCCATATCTGCCAAAATTTTGATTTTTCCAGTGGGAGTTCCTCATCCACTGTTGACACACCATGGCCAAATGGCGTGAAAATCCCAGGTACTTTGACTACCATATTTCTAAACTTTTCTGGCCAGGTGGTGCCCCTTGTTGGCCCGGTAGCCCACCAGGTTTATCCACTAGTAGGGGAAACACTGAGCTTGTGAAGCTTATGTGTGTGCACTACTAACAAATCATCTGAGCATATTACAGATTTGTCTTTTGTTTTTTTGAACAGCCAGATTGAACAGATTTCAGATTTCATTCATTCAGTTTGTGTTTTTACTACTGTGAAGATTTTCAATTCTAGCCAAATGCCCAAAGTTTCCAAAGATGCCACATAAATCTTTATATATATATTTTTTAATGATACCCAGCACATCTATAACAAAGAGATATTCAAGTAAGATTAAAAATGCCTTTACTTAAATGTAAGGGTTTCTGTGATGGATTTAAGGAGTTTTTTGGTTTTATCACAACTACTTGACTAACTATGAGTATTTGTCTTTTCTAGGTGATGTAAGGGGTTAAATAGCACCAAACGTTTTGCCTTAAACTGTACTCAATTACTTGTTCATTCATTAATATTTAAGGGCTTAAATATTAAACCACAAGACACAATTGATGACAAGATAAAATACTGTTAAGTCTGCACAAAGATGTTGAAACCACTGAAGTCCCGTGTTAGAATTTATACAGACAGTTAAGCAATAAGCTGTCGTATGCCAATATGACCTTTGAGCCAATGTTAAGTTTAGCTGGTCATACTTCACACAACACGTGTTGTTGCTGTTATTTTTTTGCCAGTTAAGGTTGTGCTGAGTTTGCTAAAATTAGAGGAAATCCCAAAACTGAAAGTATCAAAGCTTCAACAAACTTCACAAACTCTATTTACAGAATAAATTAATATATAAGTAATAAAGAATAAAATATAGCTCCCGTCATGCCATTTCCTGACATTAACATAAAGGTGAGATTTTTCTGTGTGGACCCTTATTTGGCTGAAAGTTTTAAGAATCTTTATCTTCATGCTAATGCACCAAGATTAATTCTTTTTTATCTCGTCGTGCTTCCTTTGGAAATGGTGCACACAAGGTTGTAAAGTGCTCGGTCATCATCCGGGTATCATAAAAATACACAACGCTGCACAGCTCATCATAACTGAAACAGTGAAGATAAAGTAGACGCTCTTGTAATATCGCCGCATTTTGTTGTGTAATGTTTGGACGGTGTGGTGTTCACGGTTAATGGTGAAAGGTTAACTTTCCAGTGCTGTGGCTGTAAAAGGGGAACACCAAGGCAGAAGTGTGCTCCAATGACACAGCATTGGCAGCATGCTGTGTCATGGTATTAATCTATCATTTCCTGGTGTCTCAATAAGTCAAATGACTTAATGTTCAAAGTACATTTTCATATCAACATGAAACTTCCGACTGTCTAAAAAGCTATAAAACTTTTAAAAAGAATGTGTGGTATGCCTAAAAATTGTCAAGCGGTCATATAAGGTAAATGCAGTTCCTACTTAAACATACGTTTACCTCCTCAGGTGTGCTGGCACTTTGGGCCCTGATCACCCACGTCATGTACCTGCAGGATTACTGGCGGACCTGGCTGAAGGGCCTCAAGTTCTTCTTCTTCATGGGGGTTTTCTTCTCCTTGCTGGCTCTGGTAGCCTTCATCGCCTTTCTGTCTGTTGCCATCACCAAGAAAGAGTGTAAGTTATTCTGGAAAGCATTCTTTTATACAACTATCTATAATGAGATCAGTCACCAGTACCGACTCGGCTGATTTTATTCCCCCTAAAAGCCAACAATATCTTTTTCACCCTCAGCCCTGGTTGATCCTCGGAGTCTGTACCTGTCCTGTGTGTGGAGCTTCATGAGCCTGAAATGGTCGTTCCTGCTCTCTCTCTACGCTCACCGTTATCGAAAAGAGTTTGAGGACATCAGTATCCTCAGTGACTTCTAATGACAGTGGTGGTCTAACGTTGAGGTGGTGTTAGGTGGAGATGGACATAAAAAGGCAATATAAGACGCATCAGAGGCCAGATAAATACGGCTGAGCGCCTTTGAATCTGAGTTGCTTTGCCCTCCTGGCCAGTGTCTCCAAATCCTCCGTTTTCTATGGTGTGTGCAGGGTTTGTCGTAATCTGAGGGGCCTGGCACTTTGCTGTCTAATCCAGCCCTGTTTTATACAAACTTTGACTGATTTTATTACTTTATTTATGTCATATCACAGATTTATTCAGTTCCCTCATATAAGAATACATTTTTTGCCCAACATGTAGTAATCTAGTCATCACTGAATGAAGGAAAAGATACACCCTTCAGCGGTCAGGAGATGCTGCAGTGTCATCTTGTAGCCACTAGAGGGTATCCAGCTATCGTATATACCTTGGGTGTGGACACGTGTGTATGTGTGTGTGTGTGGCAATATGACGTCTGTTTTCGTTAGTTGTTTCCGTGTGAGTAGCACATGACCTGAATCATCAAAAACTGAGGACATGTAATTTTTTAATTCCTTGCACACAGATTAAATGCTGTAATCTGTACACAAAGCTTATTATGAGCACAGTGCATTCACAGCTGTTTTTATAAAAACGCTCACTGCTGTGTATGGGGACCACTCCCAATAATCATGCCGGATCACCTGAAGGTCCAAATAAGATGAATAATATTTCTTCACATGAACGGGCATTTTATGGGTGAGGAGTGATTGTGTGTTGTTGTTTTTTTAATCAGATGACCAAAAGTTAACATTAGTGACAGGGTGTGACGTTCGAGAGTCTGATGCTTGAGTTTTGTGGATTGTAAGGATAATATTAACCTGCATGCTTGTGTAATCATTTTTTGGTTGATACATTTTCCTCATCAAAACTGTTGATGGTAAATATGTTGCTTAAATGAAATTATTTTTGCAATATTTCCTTTAAATGTTTGTCTCGGCCTTTATTAAACAAAAGACGGCATTGTGTATTCATAGGTAACGCTTGTTTTTCTGAGAAAACCTAATGAAATAATTTTTTCACTATTCCTGGCATATCGGTGTGTTCTTTCAAAGACATTTTAGTCAATGTGACAATGTGGTAAAACGAGCAGAGTTTTATTCCAGCTCACTTTGACACAACAGGAGAAAGTGTCCGGGAAGCAGGCTGAAGGTGTTACAAATTCCTGTCCGTGGTAAGTCCGGGTCAGGGAGGGTCAGTGTTGGCCATTAGAGAAGGATTTGCACCGTGAGAAGAATGAGCCATTTTTAACCTCCACCCACCCAAGCCACATTTATGAAGAAAAACACCCCACAGCATTGCAATCACAACAGTAAATGCAGGGCAATAACCTGCACTTTGAAGTCAGGCAATTATTTCATCCATCCACATTTTTATTTTGTCCCTCAAAGGGAAGGTGGGGGTGCACAGCAGAGTTTTGGTGTATGATTTTGTTAAGGCAGCCGCCTGATAGACAGACTTTGAAGTTGATGTGAAAAATATGTGACTGAATTGTGAGCTAGCGCCGTAAATGTTGCAGTGCAGTCAAAGTCATTAATCGATTGATTTGAAGCAAAACACTCGGTGGAAAATCCCTCAAATTAATACAGGGGCTGACTAATTATTTCACTATTCTTTTTAGCCTTTGCTACATCCTTTCTCTTCATTCTCCTGGTATGTATATGCTAATTGCATTACACTGCTTTGTTTGTAAGCCCCCAGAGTCTCATTGCATCAAGGTAGCTGCAATGTTGTGGTTAAATCGCCATAGTAACATTTTTTTATCTGGCCATTATAACCTGCAACAGTAAGAAACTGAAAAACAATCCGACTTACTTTCCACTGGGCAAGCTGGGGGCTTTGGAACCAAATGCTCCCTATTAAGTTTATACACCAGCCTGTAAAAAGTGTGTGTGTGTTTGTGTGGTATATAAAGAGGGGGAGGGGTCTCATTTTATTCAATTATGGGACTCCTTTCTACTCAAATCAAGGAAGGAAGTCGTCTCAAGTCTTGACTGGCAGTCTGGCAGTGTGTGGCGAGGTTGGAAACAATGGATCATGCATTCAAATGTCACAAACATCCCAAACATCCTGTGGAATTACACACTTAAGCTTAATAACTAATAATAATAATCTATACGATCACCTAGCAGGAAAACATTGGCTTTTGCACACACATTAACAGGTTGAGGTCGAGATCAAAGCATTCAATCAGACCTGTTTATACGCACTCCGGTTGCCATAGCGACATCAGTTTTAAGACAGATTTTACTCTGGGTTTTGGTAGGTTACACGTTATTTCACATGCAGTGACATCTCCATATTAGGTATTTGTTTGGTTAGCGAAGGTGAGCCTGTTCTGTGTGGTGTGCTGGAACAAGGATTCATTTGTGCAATATGAATAGGGGTATTAGTTCTAGCAAAGCGAAGCATCTGATCTAAAAAAAGAAGGCGGTGAAATAAGCTAAATGAAAAGCCGACATCTTGAATTAGTCGAGAACCAGATGGCCTCTTTGACATTAAGAAGCCGCCTTGGCATTTTAAGAAGGCTGCTTCAGAATGATTTCCGAGGAACTTCCGCAGAGCGCGGTACAAAGCCCACAGATATTTGAGCAATATCCATAGCAATTTATTGTTTTATTTACAAACAGAAACATATGTCCCTGCTGCCCCCCACCACCACACCCCGTCTTTCCTTATTACTGCACTGATTTACAGCTGCAGCATTTCTCCCACACTACTTACCTTCTCCTTTCTTCCTTTCTCTACCTGTCTGTCTCCCCTTATCGTCCTCTCCCATCACTCCTCACTCAGAGTAAGTGTACAAGCGAAGCCTCCCCCCAACCCCCACCCCCGAACCGTTAACCTTTTCAGTTGGCACCATTACAGTTAATGTCCTCCTTTTTCATCCACTCTGTGTTTTTCCTGTTTGTGTGTGTGTGTGTGTGTGTGTGTGTGTGTGTGTTGCTCTGCCCCTGGGACCACTGCAAGCTCGCATCTGAAACATTTTAGGGAGACACATATTTGCTGTTTTAGAGCACAAAAGGATATGCCATGGCAGAGGCTGTTTGAAGTGGCTTCATGGGGGGAACCAGAACCAGAGTGAAGGATCTGAGAAACCATTGAGAAACGTTAGCGCAATGTAACTTTGGTAAGGTCATCTAATCGAATGGAAGCACGGATTGATTCAATGTGAAGGCGTAGCCCTTTGAAGCTGGCTGCAGAGTTCTGTTGATGTTTCTAACGCAATAGTTCTGTTGTAGAAACGCAACATTCCTCTGTACCTTGCAGACATTTGACAGTGCTGAACGCCTCTTTGTATCTGGTCCAGGATCCCAAGTCGCCTTGAAATGCTGCTCATGTAGTAATTACAGTGATATGTCGGCGATGTGACATTTTTACATTTTATGACTTTGGAGAAATTTACGCGATAATTTGCATCTGACCTAAGTAATTGACATTGTTGGGGTTTTTTCTCAAGAGTTTTTTGGAGACATGTAGTTATTAGTCTGTAGAATGGACGCTTATGGATCCAGAGAACATGATCCACAGAAGAAATGGAGAAACCTGTGATACTCCTCTGCATCCCATAATAATGGAGTAAGATACAAACATGTTCATCACCCAGAGAGCGTTTTCCTGAGTGTTCACATTTTTTCATGGACTGCTATCCTATAGTATGTATAAAACATCCGAGCGCATTCCTGGATCAATACCCAAAGAAAATTTAGTTTTAAAGACATTGTAGCAAAACAAAGTTCTACTTGAATTTCCTTTTGCGATTAATAAAGTATCTATCTATCTATTTATCTATCTATCTATCTATCTATCTATCTATTGGGAAACTCACAAGATATACAGTATTTATGTTGCATGCATAACTTCCCTGCACTATTCAAGAAAAAACGTGGATCCAGGTTCATTCCAAGGATTACAGACCTGGTAAGAGAACACCAAATATCTAAAAAAAAAGAACAAAACATCCAAAAAAACACCTAAAATCAGTGGCTGGCTTATCACTTTAAGATGTGAGATAAGGAGACGGCACTGTATAACTCCATGACTTGTTGCTCATCCATTATTATGCTGTTCGGAGAAATTTGTCTCTAACAAGGCGACAAAGTTTGTTTAGGTTCTTTGAGGGCTTTTCTAAATCAGGATATTCAGCGATTATTCTAAAAAGTTGATCTTGGCAAAAAGCGGATCAGAATATATTACATCTGGCTCAGTTCAGTTGTTGCATGTTGCTGCAGGGATGAGTGTGATGAGAGTTTATTTTAGGAAACTTCATCATTTACTAGTTCTTCGTTTAATGTATGACTTTATCAAGTTTCAAATTCTGATGATCTTATATCCAATATCACGTCAAATGTCTGAAAGCTCTGTAAATGCTCACATGACAAAGATCCCAAAACAGCCCTAAGATCCATAAACTGTATGCAGGTAATCATCATCATATGTGTGTATCTGTTTACATGTTGGTCATTTCTCTTTGTGCCTTGTTTTCAAAGCTGAAATAGGACTTCCCAGCATTAGGCACAGGGTGAGTCAGTGTTATCAGCGTTTCCAAAGAAAGTGGACTATATACGTTGGTGGCTGACTCAGCTGTAACAAAGAAATTCATGTGATGATTTACTGAACATAAAGTTGGATCAGAGATTATTACTGTGTGTTCAGTCATACCGTGCCATATGTTTCTAGGTAAGCAGCAGCAATAAACAGACATTCAAACAATGTTGATAAAGATGCAAGAATCTGTAAAAATCCCCAGAAAAATACAAAGTAATCATTAATGTTTTTTTTGTTTGTACAGTACAACTCCTACTATCCCCTGAGAACCATCACTGGAAGGTAACCATAACACTACCATAACACAGAACTTAAAACAATCAAACTAGAAACTAAAGTTCAATTCAATTCAGCTTTATCAGGAGTTAAGTTCATAATGAAAGTGTACATTTTTAGAGTAGCCGACAACATTTTCAGCTACGATAATATACTCTGAAAGCAAAGAACAGGGATAACGGGGAGACACTGTTTAAATTACTAATGTTGGATCTGAATCCACTAGTTGAGTTGAGTCCAAGTCAGGACTGACATAAAACAATCAAGTCTGAGTCCAAAGGAGGCAAGTTGGACTCAAAACTAAGACCACGAGGGCTAAGTCCGAGTCGAGACCAGCAAGGGAATGCGGCCGTGAATCTAAATTCAAACATTTTGAACGCTAAGCATTACCTCAATAGTTCCACTTTTCCTTCACAGCGAAGAAAAATCTCACTAATATGATTGTAAAACGCCTCAATTTCACTTTTAAAATCCATCACTGATTGGAAACAACCAGGTGGAAATAACCAGGTGGGCCTTTTCCCCTGAAACTCAGGGTTTGAGGGGGAAACTGAGTGGAATGTTATAAACCATTTAAGTGAATTAATGGGAATGAATTATGAAACCCAGCTGAAAAAAAAAGCTCGCTTCAAATGAAGAATGTGGCATTAATTAGCGGAACATTTTCTGGCTTTGATAACCTGAGATCATGAATTTGCTCAGTCCTAAGAAAAGATGTTGAGGCGGTGAAAGACCACAGTGAACAACAACAAAGCAAGAAATCAACGTGACGACGTCAAGACGTGAAACAGCTCCCTCACGACTTCAGAAGATAAGATGTTCTTTTGTTTTTCACAAAATGAAACAAGTTCTTTATAAATTTACCCCAAATGTCAGCAATTAAGGGGAAAACAAAAAAGTGCCTGCGTCCGGTCCCTAAAACCGGTAGCAGCACCGGGTACCCAGGTGAAAGAGCTAGCCACGTACCTGTCTAAAAGTTTCCTTTAGCCGCCGCAGTAATGGATACTTGGAAGTATTTACATTCCGCAGAGTGTTTTCCCTTTAATTGAACGTCCTGCTCGCCTGTTCCCGATGATTTATACATGCAAAACGTTTTTTTTTTTTGGTGACTTGGCGGACGTGACGCTATCAGCTACCAGCGCGTGGACTGACGGAATATTTGTCGCGCGTCTTTGTTTACTTCCTGTATGGTCACGTGACTACGTCTCATCAACACCTGTTGTACCGTGCAGTGGGATGCTACAGCTGCATGCAGACATTTTTGTGTCAGCTGTGCCGTAAACTCAGCCGGTCTGTGAAATATTTTCTCTGACCGAAATGTTGGAGTACTGATCTTTATTTCTATAAAATTACAGAAACGATCATTGCCTATTTGTATAAGAAACGGGTTGAAATAATCTCACCTCAATCTCAGTTGGAAAAGTGTTTATCATGACAGTGACAGTGTAGCTTTTGCCGAGCTACATAACTACTTTTGGAATTTTAAAAGTTAAAAAAGTAGTTCAGTTAGTAGCTACTCGGAGCTAGCAAATTCCCAACACATAGATAGATAGAGAGATAGATAGATAGATACTTTATTAATTCCACAGGAAATTCTAGTCAAGTCATAAGAGTTTATATATATATATTTCTATATTAAGATTTCCTGATGACTTTTCTCTAATGATATGAAAATCAAGACTAAATAAAAGATAAACTGTAAAAGATGTTTTGCTTTTTCGCCGCATGACCATGATGCAACATACAGGAAAAGATGAAAGCCGCGTCTCAAGTGTGCTGCCTGATTTATAAGCCGACTCAAGCTGGCGCTTAGTGTACAGCAGTCCGTTTCAGCAGTGAAGTCCGTGCCACAGACGGACCTCAGCGCTTTAACACAGTAATCAGGATACACACAGGATATTGGCTAAATTGCACATGAAAGCAAGAGCATTTGAAGGAAGCTTTAGCACCAAATATTATGATAAATTATCTTGTGTTTCAAGACCGTAAGTCAAAGCTAAACAAGAATAATACAGACTTGCACGCAGCGGAGGAGGGGAGACTTTAATAACATTTCTTTCTATATTTGAAAAAAAAAAACCAGCAACACATATGTGAAAGTTTCTATAAACATCTGCTTTTTGTGCGTACCAGCTTCTTCTCATTTTGTCATGAGAAAGTTCAGCCACTGAGCGGAAAACACAACGTTTTGTCCTTATAAAAGGGTTTTTGCTTGATTTCTGCCGCACTCTCTCTCTCACTCAATTTGTACCGGAGGCCCTGAGCTCTGCCTATCACCCAACACCTCTCATCCTTATTAGTTCGCGAGCTCCCCTGCTCCTTGTATCCTCCACTACCATGCACCTTCACC
>OMNV01005940.1:6432-21338 GCA_900303265.1 Brotula barbata
TTACAGCTGCAGCTGTGGTCTCTGTCGGGAAAACGTTGATGAAAACTATAAAACACAATTAACAAATCAAATCAAGGAATTCCACTGAAATCACATCAGGAGACGCAGAAATATTAGGCAGCGGGACGGATGGATCTCATACTGGGGTTCACTTTAATACTCAAACGCCACAGGACTTTCTACAATAATAAAGAATAAGAAATCTGTTCTCTTAATACATATTTATTAGTTTTTTTTTTAGTTTTTTAAACTGTTTAAAGTGTCATTTTTAACCTTTTAAACACTGGCAAATGAATCGGTGGTTTTGGGATTTTGTATACATTTACAATAATTGGCCTTGTGTATATGAAATACAAAAAAATGTCATAATTTTTTACAAAACCTATGATTTGTGTGCCTAAAAATCATCATAATGACCCATACTGTCTTCAGCTGCAGTCTTTTTATTCTCCTTTAAATTTCCCCTTATTTAACATGTGTTGGGTATAATTTTACACAGATTTCCCCAGAATGCACCCTGGTATGTTAACCATCCGTTCTATTAACCTTTCAGTTTCTCTACAGCACACACGATCTTTGTCTGTGTTCTTCAGTTAAACTTGTGGCTTTGGGCGCCCCTGTTGCTCATCTGGTAGCGCACATGCCGTACACAGAAGTGACGCAGGTTCGATTCCGACCTGAGCCTGAGCCCAGATCATCCACTCTCTCTCTCTGCCCTGTCCTTCCTGTCTATCTTTCTGTACTGTACCTACCACAATAAAGCAGAAACGCCAAAAAAGAAGAGAAGAGAAGAGTTGTGTTAACTGCGTTAATGCCGAGAGGATTTGCACATGAAAAGCCTCCGCATGTCAGCCTGTCTATTGTTCCTCCAAAGTACTACCAAACACGTCCTGAGTGTGTACTAACAATCACCAACGTGTGTGCACCGTATGTCGGCCCTCTACTGAATTCAACGAGTGGTCACACGAGACCCAGACCTGGTAACACTGACTCAGGGGGAAAACATGCACATTAAAGACCAGAAAAGCCCTAATAAAAGCTTCTAATATAAAACAGTCCCCATCAAAGTGATCCCTCCCAATATTTGTTGAACCCGTGCATATCATATTAATGCCGTTTCAGCCATTGTTCGCTCGGGCTGCGTTTGATCTGCGGGGCTGCTATAACTCTGGGGAAATTGGAGCACTAATGAGAGGAGTTGGCACTTTATAAACACTGTCAAGAACAGGTGGAGTGAGGGGTCGTACTGGGCTATTGTGTCCACTTCAGCTGGTCCTGTTCAAGGGAACGCATTTTCTTAGATCATTGAGCATTTCAGCAAATCAGCAGAGCTCTTTGTTAAAAGTTAAGTCCAGTCTTGGCAAACGTGTCTCGCCGAACAAATGTGTGATTAATCTGCCGTGCGGTGCGGAGTGATAGGGGACAGGCCCGCTCGGGAAAGGGGGTCATTTCTGCTTACACTGAGACACTGAGATACTCCCTCCTTGTAGCGCACGCAGGGATGTACGCTTCTCTGTGTGGAGTTTTTAAAACGTCTCTGAGTGTAACATTGTGCGTGAGACGTGAACAGGGCCGCTTTTGTATGTCAAAACCTCGCTTTTAATGGCTTTCTTATAAAACAGCTCAGCGATCATGGGATTCAAATCACAGCAATAGCAAAGCGCTTCCTCGTTTGGGTGTCTGGACGTGATCCCGGGCTGCGAGGTGTACCACATCACAGGCCGAGACTGCGTGCTCTTGTGTGTTCGCTAACCGAAGGCCTCTTTCCTGTGGTGCCATGTGATCATTTATTGAGTCTTAATCAACATGTACTGAATGGTGTTGGTGCTTTTTGAGTCACTCCCAGTCGAGGCCCTGTGTGCACTCTGAGCCTCAGCTGTGGGGTTGAGATGGTTTTATCAATATTCAAAGAGGCAAAAGGCCCAGAAGCTGTAAGGAAGCTGCACAGCACTCACAGCAGCTTTAGGAATCAAGACTTGCACAGGGAATACAAGAATTCTGCTTATGTTCCTGCCAGTGTTTTATCTGCTTAATATTCATAAAATAAGTAAGTCAGCAGGTAGCTCTCTTTCCCCCATACTGCATTGGATCCCATTCACTTCACAGTTTTAATGGATCCACCTGCAAATCAAGGCATTTTGCATCGCGGTGTGTGGATTTTTGCCACTTATTCCCGACACAGACGACAGTAAGGCTCGTTCCACGCGGCTCGCTTTTCTGATGGGTGTCCATTTCAACAGACTAAATGCTGCTCCGGCGCATCAAATGGGTCCAGGCATGCCGTAATGATAACATTTACAGACTGAATGAACATCTTCAGACAAATCCTCTCAGCACAGCTCAGATTCACACAAGATCCCCCGTGCTCTCCTGCGGCAAGTCAGTGTGAAAACGGAAGCCACGAAGAACCCAAACAAAAACGGACCGCATTCAGCACCAGGCATCAATGCTGCCAAAGACTGTCCAGCAGCCATGCAGCCAGGCAGCCATGCAGCCAGGCAGCCAGGCAGGCGCTGTATGTTGAGCATCATTCAGTCAGCCTGCAATCTGAGACAAGATAAGATAAGATAAGATAAGATAAGATAAGATAAGATAAGATAAGATGAGATGAAATGAGATAGGATACAATAAAATATGAAGAGATAAGATAAGACAAGACAAGACAAGACAAGACAGGATAAGCTTTAGTAATCCTGAGGGAAATTCTTGCGTCAGATGTTGCTCAAAAGTAAACAACACAACAAACAAAGGAGTCCTAAGTGTCTGGGGAGTAAATGTGGAATAAAAGTGCTTAATATGATAAGAACAGAAGTAGAATAAGGCAGGATAATGACCATAAACATAATAGATAGTATTGAACGTAGTATTGTAATGGACATGAGAGAATAATGATTCAAAACAAATTGTTTTGGTATTGTTTAATTACAGATAGACCAGCGTCTTATAGAACAGAATGAATGATTCGCCTCACCTTCCACAGTTCTATTCACAGCAGTATCAGCGTGTACTTTAGAAGAGCGGAACAGCTACACCTGGAACTATTACTGTCAAAATCTCTGCAAAACTTTTAATCACAGCATAGGACCACTTTTTATGCCCTGTAATTAATTGGCCACCGGGTGAGAGCCGCACAGGTACCCTGCTGGTACAAAGCGAGAGTACAGGGACGATGTGGGGCTGCTTCAAAGAACTGGGGAATGGAAAAAGTCAGCAAGAAAAGAAGGAGGACATAATCGTTTGGAGGACTCCAGCGCATAACCTAAATAATAAATTTCAGGTTTTGATATAACTATTACTGCCTGCGAAGAGCCCTTTGATGTTAATTGAAACCACTGGGCAGCAATCTGCTTTATAGCACTGACAAATAACAGTTTCCTAAGGCTAAGCATTGAAGGTTAGCAAGCAGAGGAGGCACATACTTGGTCCATATGCTCATTCGATATAAATAAAAATCAAAAAAGACCTTGTCTTCTTAGGGGGAGAACAATATGCTGACGGTAGTTGCTGGCCGAAGTTGCGGTTGAGTGAAAAATGCTGTTTACAGTTTTTACCTTCAGCAGAGTCCTGTGCGGTACAGGACAAATCTTGACTTTATTGTTTTCAACTTCCCCGGTAGTTTGCTTTCCCCTTTTCAGACAGAAACCGCAGCTTAACTTGATAACGCAATAATAAAATCTAGGTGGCCCAATAGGAACAGGAAAGATATCATTATTCACAAAGAGGCCCGTCTCTTGTCTTGCTGATTTTCCAGGTCATACAATAGTTTTGAATCGTGGGGGAGAAATGATTGCAGGGCTTTGGGTTCTGGTTTTAATACAAACACCACACAATGGTCTCTGTCTTCCTTTACTGCGCCGTGCTGCATTCTGGCACTGTACACTCCTCATCTTTTATTCCTCCCTATCTTTTTTTCTACGCTCATTATATCACAAAAAGAAGCCTTGTGACAGGGTCATCTGATGCCCGGAGCTGATGCAATGCACAATAACAGAAAACATACCCTCGCTATGAGCGCACGTTGGCCAGCCCAGCAGAAAAAGGACTATATGATGAGCACGGGAGGTTCAAAGTGTTTTTCCTTCCTCTTTCCCGTATTATATCACGTCAGAACGTGTACGGGACTGACCTTGCCTTGCACTGGACCCCAAAGGTCAGACATGAGAGGGAAGGTGTCTGTTTTGGAGACTGATTTGCTGTAGGACACATGACAGACATTGATGAAGAAGGTAATTGGCTTGTCTCCCTGTTAGGTTTGATTGTTGGCAGAGCCTCCTGTCTGACCATCCAGGGAAGAACCAGACAGAGAAATTTCTCATCTTTGACATAAAGATCACAGACAGTGGAAGTATGTGAGTGAGTAACACTTTAAAAGCAACATACTGGGATGGTAAATTGGGATTGTGGGTTGAATTGAGCGCCCTTCAACACTGGACAATTCATTGTAATGTGCATTTGAAGGTAAACAGTTCAGGTTATTTAGTTTGATTCTTTTCTATAATTTCATACTTTTCCCTAAATGCATCCTGATATATTTGATATCTTTGGAATCTTTGGAATCTTTAGACTAAACTTTAAGATGGACCTCTCATCACTAATTCAAAATGTCCTTCAAAATGTAATCAGGTCCAATGAAACTTCATTACACATTGCTAACATTAAAATCAAAATGATTTAATCTGACCGGTTCATATACTTGGTCAATAATTCTAATAGTGCCCGTGCTGCTCATAATTTGTAAACATTGGAGGTTATGAGGGCTTTGATGCTGTTCCAGCAACAGGTCAGTACTGATGGGATTAAAATTAAGCTTCTGTCTGCTGTTGGAACTGTTGGACAAGGTAACAGACTTGTCTGCCATTAAAGGGTTTATACATTATGATCACTCCCAGAGCCCCAGAGCTGACATAGTAACAGCCAAAAGTCATGTAGGAGACATTCTGTTCTTTGAAATGTTCTTCATAAAGATGACTGACAGTGGGAACATATGAATGATGGTCTGACGCATAAAAAGGAACACAGCGTAATGATAGATTGGGGTGAGGGAGGTCGGATGAAGGCAGATTTTGACATTATAAGGTAAAAAATAAATTATTTGCAACATCTTAAGACTCTGGTAGTCACCCTTGAAGGGCACTATATGCTTCCATATGTATATGCACATGGATCTAGTTTTCACAAAATGTTTCCAAGGTTATTTTTTTCCAAAGATATTCTCCCCAGGAAATGTAGGTTATAAATAGGAATCAAAAAACCTCCTCGGTTTATTACTAAGGGCTGGAAGAGACGTCGACATCTTTGAAAGTTGGAGAGCTTTTAAGCATTTTACAAGGCAGGTGAAAGAAACGTGTGTTAAATCACTGTACTCACTTGGGTCAGTCTTCCATAAAAGAAAAGAGATTACAAAGGAAACTAATGAAGACACTGATCAAAGTCTGTAATGGTAATATGTAGCAGGTGTTTCAGACCCCTGCAATCTGCCCCTGCGCCACCCTCCCACCGCCGTTGCCCTATCCGTGAAACTCCCTCATGTTTCTCACATGTGCTTTGATAGGAACAATGGCTCGAGAACATTTCAGCACTATTCAAAACATGCTATGAGCAATCTGGATGAACTCGAGAGGGCACTTATTTTAACTTTAGGTGATACATGAAGGCTGCGCCGAAGACTTTCACTTTCATGACTGGTGGTGAATTGAAAAAGGCTGACATGGTTGAAGCCCACACGGGCAGAAAAGCACCTGGATTTGAGATGCATGCAAGAGTTGAAAGAAGGTTGGCGGGATTTGAACTGGAGCACGTTCAAAGCATGATTGCTATTTTTACACGTAGTCCAAGATCAAAGTGGCACTGCTTTTGATTTACCAAAGAGGGAAACATATGGAATACCCATGTTCAAGACCTGCTTATTCTGAAGGAAAAAAATGATCTTTCAAAGTCAATTTATTCTCAATACTAATATTAAGACATTTATTATACAAATAAATTAGACATTTATAAATCTATATTTACTATGATATATTATGTACTATGATAATAATAATAATACGTCTTATTAGTAATTATAATAATACCAATAATACAACTGTGACAGCTGTATTACAACTATTACTTCTAACAATACAGCTAATATTACCAATATCAACATATCTATTCAACAAAAAATCTATTTATCTATTCCATATCATATCTATTGTATACTATAATCTATACTGTATCGTGAATAGAGTTAAAAATAATGATAATGATAAAAATACAACTATCACATTTTAAAAATCTATTTCCCTTTTGTAGGTCATAACCATTTTTTCAGAACGTAGTTAAAAGCAGCAGATTTAGTTAAAGCAAAGACTTAAAAACAGATTTCACTGTTTATTTCCAGTTTGTAAATCTGTACCTGCGTTGCACCTGCGCAGTGCAACGACTCGAGCGCTCTCGAGCTGTTTCCGCCCCATCACAGAGGCCTTCTGGGAGATGAAGTTTTACCGCTTTGCTTCTTGCGCTACCCTCACTATTATTGCCGCCATAAATACATTTTCACAGTCGGCATCGCTCCGTCGTCTGTCAGTTAATGATTACCGGTGGTTTTGTGTGTGTATGTCTCTTCGAAAAAGCTCAGTGTGGGACATTTGTGCTTCGTGGACTACAACACCCAGCGTGGCCCCTCATGAAAGCGAGGCAGTGTAAACACAACAGCAGGAACATGAAAAGATCGGGTGACAGTGAGGGGGAGAAGAGAAGAAAGGTATTGATAGCGTTTTTCTCCGTTAGCTCTGGCTTTTCCTCTCAGCCCTGTCGCTCTTTGAATATGTTATGCTCCGTATGTGATGATGCTGGCTGCATTTCGAAGCCTGCAGAGGCGCGAATGTCAACGCAGACCTCACCTTGCCTGTTTCCTTTATTGTGTTTTCCATCTTCCCCCATTCTACCTCAGACATATATTATACACTCTACCGATATTTTATAACGCAAATAAACTGCTGGGAGATAGTTATAGACTACAGAATTTGGTGTTGGTGATGTCTCATATCAGCTAGCAACACAATGCATCACAGCCTGCAGGATATCTGTGAGAAAACGAGCACGATTTAACCTATGAAAGAGTTAGGGTGATCTATTAAACGATACACAACATATAAAGGGTTACCAGTATAGTCTTTTCTATTCTTAGGGTTGAGTAATAAGAGGTCTGTTGCATAGATCCTAGTAGTAGGAAAGTTAAATACAAAAAAGTTGTTGTCATTAAAGCATATGTCAGAATTGGCAAGCTTCCACACAGTAGTGTTCAGCCGCTTGAGGCTTTGTTTACATCAAAAAATAACTTGCTCTGATGTACAGTCGAGACAATTACTAATAGTTTAATGATGTGATCCCATCCATAAGTAATGCCTCTTGTCAGCCGTTATACTTACCTGTAAAACGCCTGCAGCATCATTTTCAAATGACGTAAAGTGTGCGAGCAGTGGTGAAACTATTGCACATCCTAATGTTGTGAATGTTTGTTCAAATTTCAACTCTAATCCTATTAAGGCAACAGATTCGTATCATGATGAGACTGAGGAACATACTGCAATCAAACAGTTGCACGTAAAATTACTCGAGAATGCGTAGATTTCCTCAAAATCTGTGCTTCCCATAAGAAGAAAAATGATGAGTATATAATTTACAGCAGGCGCTACTGTATGCAGTTCTTACACAGTGTTCATGCATGCATTTGTTTGGCATTATGGAGTTATACAGTGAATGTCTGCACTGCTGCAGCCACATAATTCTCACAATGCTCACAGCTTGCATTTTAGTCACAAATCCGTGTCCTGAGGGGCCATGTTATTGTGTAAAGTCAGGCTTTGCGGGTTGTCTGAGTCCCATTCTGTTGTAGTTATGTTTGCCGCTCTGTGATCACTGTTTGTCTTGTTGATTTTGATATTTTCCTTCCTCCGCATCGTCTCTTGTTATGTAATTCACAATGCCAGTAAATATAGCAAGATTTTTGTTTCATTTTGCGCACCCAGACATGAGCATGGCCATCCACTTGTTAAGTATTTGACATGTTTATGGCGAGCTTCAGCAGTTCCTGAACCACCTGGAGAGTACAAAACAATAGTAGTTCTTACGTTTAGAAGGGTCTTGTTGCAGAGGTGTCAAAGTATCTTCAGTTTGTGAGTTCCTGAAAAGGTTTGCGTCTCCTGAAGTGTTCATGCGGTGCAAAAGCATCTTATTTTCAGAGAACATCTTACCCCTCCTTAATCGCAGCAGACAAAAATCAGGCTATAATAAATGTACAGACTGTGACTTTGCTCTTTGTGGTTTCTGGAGATTTCTGTGGAAGAAAAAGGACTCTGTTGTGCTTGAGGTATCCTCAGCTATACTTTGTCTCTGTCTGTCTGTCTCCCCTCTTATCTCCTGACTTGGACGCCGTCTGCCGTGGCACATGTGTTTGGATCATGTTAGACAGCAATGAAACTATGTAGGACGTGGTTCCTCCTGTTTATGAAAGCAGCCATGGCGGCCAGATGAGCGGCTCAGAGAGAACTCATTCCAGCTGGCCCTCAGGCAGCATAAGACCTAGGGCCTTAGGTTCTTTTCTTTTCAGACAAATAATAGAATGAACGAGAGAAATTGTAATTGCAAAACGACTATATAAGCAGACAGCAGCCAAAGAGGGAGCCGCATGGATTTTGGTCACTTGTAAAACTCCAGTGAATGCATGATGGTACAGTTGTCTTGCTTGTGTTTGTGAGTGTGTTTGCAATATTACACAATATGAGAGATCAGCTACGATGGGTGCGCTGTCATTTTGAGTCGGATAATGCACTTGCAATCAGATGACAGCCAATTTCGTGTCCAGTCACCTCTGAAAATCTCAGAAACTCTCCATACTGACAGTTTATTACTATTTATTTCGGTGTTAATGTATACACATAAGCTGCAGTTTATTATATAAATTGGCATACGACATACCGAGGGAGGGAGAGTCACCTACTTCACATCCACATTTATTCAAATTTAAGTAATTTGACACAACGTACTGCTGCTTGGCTCTATCACAGTTCTCCTCATTGTTTAAAAAGGAAAAGGCTTGTTTGTACATTTGTCCATTGTACTCAGTTCACAAATAGTTTTCCTGTGATCCCATAGCAGCGCTCACCTTGTACCCTGATGAATTGAAAACATTATGCTTTATCTGTGTCGTCATCGCATGATTAATTTCCACTCATGCCTTGGAAAGTGTGAAAACAGCAGTGACCCCATCCCCTAACCCCTATGTTCTAATATTGTCTTTGATGCAAGCTGGCCATTTGGCCTGCGTTGACAAGTACAAAATGTAGCGTCGAAACAGGAAGTGTGTGTGAGCAGCAGGCTAAGTAATGAGCACACAGGGTCACCAGATGTTGTGAGGTCCAGAGCTCAGCCCCGTCCATTGCTCAGATCAGCCTCATTGGTTTGCTCTGGTTGTGGCAGCTAGTCCAAGCTGTTTAGGGTATTTAATTTCTGAACACTCATTAAAATGGTTTGTGTTTCCCTTGGCAATTCTGTTAAATTAACAACTACTGAGGTAAAAGCTGATTATGTGGCCACACATCCAGACATGGTTAATCAATTCTCCCCCCACAAAATGTTAGCTAGTGAATTAGTGTAAAGGAAACGATTTATGGCGACTAATGCCGACGTCCTGTCATGTCAGGCCCGGTGTTTTAGCAAGAGGGGGTGTCAGATTCAGCACATTCAGCAGCTTTGTTCTGGGCCGGCCATCTTTTTCTCTCTCCTAACCCAAGTTACATGCTGCTTGCCCTATTAATGAGTCTATAATGGAGAAATAGTGTTGTGTGCTCACATAAAACATGGGTATGGATACCTAAGGCAGGATTGCACACAAGGTCCAACAGAGGTAGATTTACACAGACCTGGTAGAATGGTGGAAACGAGAATGCTCGGTATGGGGGCACTCACATCTTCATCAGACCCCCGCCGGTCAAACCATGGAAAAGCCAGGGCTCAGAAAAATACGGCTGTGGCAGATAATGATACCATTACACTAATGGAGCTGGCAAATGAAGGAGAACCCAGACGCCCTGCTTTATTACCGGAGGGGGCCATTTCCTCACTGCATTCCTAATGGCCTGAGCACCCAGTATTGATCAGGCTATCATGCTGCTAATCCTCTACAGAATTACTTATCGCTGGTGAGGTGTCGATCCAACGCCTGCCCTGCTCTGGCCTTGCCGCTGGGCGGCTGCTGGGTGTCCGGCGGGGACCCACTGGGCTGTTTATCCAGTCATGATTTAGGGCCAAGCGGGGATGGTGTCTGGGAGGTCTTCATCGGTGGGCTGGCCGGTGAAGAAGGAGGCAAATGAACCTAACAGCTTTCATTTAATTAAGGAGCAGGCAATAATGTGGTTCCACCCTCTTTATGGCCCCATTGGCTGCTGTGAAGCAAGGGAAGCTGTGAGTTTGCTTGTTGTCCTCAGTAATTGAGTTGTGCTGTAAATAAGACCAGCAACTCTTGTGCCACGAGCAGCAGCAGCAGCAGCAGCAGGATGCGGGATTCCGAGCCTGCTCTGAGCTGCTGATGGCCTGGTTTGGTGACAGTATTGAACAACTTTGAGTGTTTCGTTCCTATGTCTGAAGATGGAAGAGTACCACATGCGTTTTCTAAATGATGTATTGTATATATAATTTGAAAATGACTGAGGGTGATCCAGCGTAGCCCGTCATCATTACAAATGAATAGGCAGGTCAGGTAGCATGGAGTGCTTGGCCCAGGGCTTGTGACCTGTCACATCCTTGGCCCCTTTACTGGGCCCTTGTGTGCATTTGTATCCGCAGGCCAATGGAAGCGTGGCATCCTAGCATCAGCAGACCCTTCTAGTCACCTCTGCCCTTGGCTAATCAAAGAGTTTACCTTAAGGGGGGCATTTAGCCCTCTTCGTTACAGCCACTCCACGAGCCATAAAGATGTATTTATATATTTCCATCTGGAACACTGTGTCATGGCTAGGAAAACTAGCTATTGATCCAGATATTTAGTCATTTCCTTCTGCGTGCGCCATCAATATTGTGCAAACATTCGTCCACACGAGGGTTGACCTCAGCCCTAGCCTCTGTTTTCGACTCCCATTGGAGTTCAATGATATACTATTCTGAAAAGTAAAATCAATGAATGAATATGAAGTTTTGGTGTGTAATATAGCGCAGGCTCGGGGCCCCGGGTCTTTCATTGATCGCCTACGTGAGCCTTGGTCGGGCCTGATTAGTCTGCTGCTGAGCTTTTCCTACAAGTCCTTACCTTGTCTTGCGTATTTGATCTCTGGATCATATATTTGGACTGACGTGTTTACAGATCAGCCTGGTTAGTCAGGCTTCTCCTTAATCTACCACAACTGGCCCAGTAAATTGTGCATTATGATCATAAAATTACATTTATTTTTTGCATTGGAGATTACCGAGGTCAAGATATTCACAATATTTTTCTTTCATTCCAAAAATGTCAAGAGATGACTCATTTGAAATAAATCAACCTTGTAGCACCACATTAACTACGCATGATGGCAGGTTTGTCTTAATGTTATGTTGTTGCTTTCATTTATGGAACCGGTTGTTTCTTCATCTCAATTTGTTACAGATATAAATAATTATTAAATTCACTGATTATATGTTCTATAACGGGAAAGGTACATGAAGAAATGTTTGCAGACTATGAAATGATCTACAAAGTGACTTACAAATGAGAAATTTGGGAGATAATAAACCAGTGAAGTGTTAGTTTATATTCAAATGCTGA
Source organism: Brotula barbata (assembly GCA_900303265.1). Lineage (NCBI taxonomy): Eukaryota > Metazoa > Chordata > Actinopteri > Ophidiiformes > Ophidiidae > Brotula > Brotula barbata. The sequence goes on from OMNV01005940.1 coordinate 18,212, forward strand.
ATGTGAGAAACTACCTGTTTATTTATAGCGGTGTATTTTGCTTAGTGTCTGACTGTCTTTGCATGTGGTTGGTTATTGGCTTTTACTTTCCTGGCCAAATTGTTTCAGCATACACAAGTAAGATGGTCTGCCTCACATACGCATTTAATAGAACCTGTGATCTTAGTCTAAGACAGTGGGAACACAAAAAGCTCCATGTTTGGCTTTTTGTTTGTATTTCTGGCTTTTTTTCAAAGGCTTCTGAAACACAAAAGCTCATTCAGGTCTTTGATTTACCTTCATGGAAAGCATACATAATTGACGTTTTGCTCTTGGTCTCTCACCCTTCCTGTTCGTAGTTGTTTATTCCTCTTATTTCTTGCTTTGATCTTTGGAGCTGTGAACTAAATGGTCAAAAATGACATTCATGAAAAAGGTATATTGCTGCTACAAACTTATTTTAAGTTGCAATACTTCCAATACCAAAGCAGCATATGAATTACTACAGAAGTACTAGAGAAATGCTGTGGTTTTACAAGGAAATTAACATTATGTAAGAGCCTGGAGCAGTTTATACTGACAGTATGCAGTGTAGACTTTATTCCATTTGCTGACATTAGATAGGCTGCTAGAAGATACCAATTTTATTCAGTCTGACTTGTAGTTGTGTTCAATTATGGTGTCCAGACAGGATGGAGGCAGTATTCTCAAACTGCAGACATCACACACTGTCATCACACCACTGCTGCCACAATTTTAGAACACTTTTACACTGTTAAAACTTAGACATGGATGAACTTATAAAAAGAAAATGTAACGTATTGGGTTATGTTTTGTCTGTGAAAACACACCCAACCCTAACCCTGCGGCTCAGCTCCATTCTCTATGACTAAGTGATAATTTGACACAAATCACCACTGGTTTGTGGCGCTTTTGCCTCCTCGCATTTAGTGATGTAAAAGAAGTTATTTGGAGATGAAGTAAAACACTTGCATTGACATCACTGATTGGTGTGTGCCGAGAAGTGACACATACTCACAAGTTTCTATTTGCGGAGACGCATGATTCAGCATTAAATTTTCCCTCTAAAATATCATCTGTCAAAATAAAATTCCACTTTAGGCAGACATTTTCTATATCGCGACTGTATGTTTAGCATTCATGAACCAGATGGTTTTGCCCTGTGGAAGCAGTTACTAGGATTGTCCAAACAGTCCTTGACAGCTCTTGACAGCCTTTATGTGTATGACAGTGCCTACCAAGCACCTCGTATTAGTGTTGAGGCATTAGTCACTGATGTCAGCGTATTCGCAAACAAGGTCACAATATGGATCATGCAAACCGGCCGACTAGATCAGCCGTCAGATTCAATGAGATTACATCTAGTGTGACCTGCCCAAGTAGGGTTCATCTGTCATGAATGTGTCCTGTCACAAGAGCGACATAGAATAATCAGTTCAATCAATACATGATGGTGGCTCATTGGGCTGGTGCTGAATAAACATGGGAATGACCCTCTCACCTCATTCACAGAGGCTGAAGCCTCCTGGGGGTTCATTAGCCACTCCAGACTGTGATCCAGTGAGTTGTTATTTTCCATTTCTGTTTGTTTGGCATCCGCCCTCTGTCTGTATATTTGGCTGTACGTGTGTGTGTGTGTGTGTGCATCTGTGCATTAAAACTACAAAATAAAATAAAGAAAAAAAAAATCTGAAATTTGGCCACTTGCAATTATGAAATCGTAAAAAGACGCAATATATTTAAATGTTTTAATTAAGATAGTAATGGTGGCTGTAGCATGCTTGTGATATACTGGGGTAATTACGCTATTCCTACAGCCTCTCCGTGGGGGCTCAAAATGCAGCATGTCTTGCCCGAAGAGAATGTAAAACTGTTGTGCATAATATTATTTGCATAAAAGTCCACATATTTTTGAATCTTTTTCAATGTGACAAGGTCTATGTACCTCACCAACATTCTCTTAGAAAATATCACTCCTCAAATTGTAATCACATAAAAATCATTGATGTGATTTTTTTTGGTATAATTTGAGCATCCCTAATGTGAATATACTCCTGCTTGTGTGGTAGTCATTGTGATGTACGAGGTTTTATATGTTGTAGATGTTGTGGTATGCGTGCACATGCTGCTGTGAACACCGACGGTAGTGCTGAAAATGTACGCTTGTTTAACATCAGTCACACCATGAGTACTGGTAGGGTGGACAGACGTAGAGGTTGTTAATACAGCGTGAATCTTATTCCATCCTAAGCAAAGTCTGTAATAACAGCTGCTAACCCTGAATGCATCATAGCTGCCCTAGCTGCTGCTACTTTTAGCCAACTCCAATAAAAATCATTCCGCTGTGCAAAGCCACCTGCATAGGAGAGGGCAATTTTGATGCTGTTTATTTGTGAATTTATTTTCCTTTGTAATGACTCACCTTTCCAATAAAGTGAGAGTGCCTACTGCTACGGTGTTGCCCAACATCTGGTTCCAATAGAGAGTCCAATACCCTTCATTCACAAAAGCTGCAGGAGACCACATTCACAAGGCTCTGTAAATGGTAATTGTTAATTTGTACATCATGAGTTCCTTTCCATAAATGCGTGCAATGAAATTGTGCGAAAATACCTGGTGTCTAGTTTTATATCTTAGGGGAGGCTGAACGTGGGGAATTCATCCTTTATCCTTAACCACCTTTTAACTTACATTTTGGATATTTGTAGCCAAAAAAAACATGTTTTTACTCCTTGTAGCGTTGGGATTCTGGTAACAGCGCAGACCAGATAAAGTTTGCAATCAGACCAGCTTCTATTTTCCTGGACCCACCGGTCTACATTTAGGCCGAGTAGATTTTTTTGCATTCAGTCTTTCCAGCTTTTGCTCTGCATTAATTCTTTGAAAAGTGTCTCCTCACCTGGGGTAGACTGTCCATGTCTCAGTGATTCTTGCTCTGGGTTCATGTATTTTTTCTTCATCAGCCTAACTTTTCCTTGCATATGCGAAGGGAGCCAATGACAGTTTGACTGGCATGCTGTCAGAAGGGCAATGCCTTTCCAATGGTGGAGCATCAGTCTTTTCCTGAGAGCTTATATTTGCGTGTGTTTATCTACGTGTGTGTGTGTGTCCGTGTGTGTGTGCGTTG